>LBNU01017120.1:251829-267429 GCA_014162995.1 Artemisia annua | reverse complement strand
ACGGATTGAAGTTCCACATTTGTCGATTATTGTTAAAGTTTCGTCTATTTTGGTTTACTTTAGTTTGAGGAATTTTAGACCTATGATAGGAACTTGTTTGTTTTCTAGGTGGTGGAGTTTTAGATCTCATTTTAGGTTTAAAAGGTTCGGCATCGGTTTTTAAAGATGATTTACGAAAACTTTTAACTTCTTCATCACTAGCAATGGGTACTAATCTATCTTTTAAAAGTATGTATTTTGGTTTTGATTCTAATGGTTTAGATTCATTAATTTCACTTTTAAATTTTACACTTTTTGTTTTGCTAGTTGAAGCTTCATTTGTATCATATCCTAAGCCGGTTTTATCTGTTGATGATCTTTGAATGCTAATTAACCTTTTAAGTGATTTACTACTACTTTCAAATTTCTCTAGTTTATTTACTTCTTTCTTGAGTTGTTTATTTTTCTCTTCAATAACTAGACAATTTTTACAATCACTTAAATTTTCTTTGCCTTTTTCTAGATTATTTAGTTTAGCTTTCAACTCAATTATTTCATCTTTTAGTTGGTTATTGGTTTGTTTTAGTAGTTTGTTTTTAACTATTAATTTTTGTCCTACTTTACATAGCATCCTATATTCGCTATCTAATTCTTTTTCGTCTAAGGATAGATTATCATCACTATAGTACTCGGTTTCGGAACTTACCTCGTCGGATGCCTTGGCCATGAGACTCTTCTCTTCTCTTGTTGTCTCTTTCTCATCGTTCTCACTATCGCTCCATGCTCCTCCTATGAAAGCTTTATAATTTTAGCTTCATTATTTTTAGCAAGTTTCTGTTTCAAATCATCATTTTGGTTTTCATAAGAAACAAGTTCATCCTTTTTAGTTTCCAAATTATATTGTATAGGAGGAAAGTCACCATTAGTAATAACATGCCAAAGATCTAGATCCTTTGATTTCACATAAGTTTCGAATCGATTTTTCCAATATAAAAATCCCTCACTTTCAAATAGTGGTGGTCTTTGCATAGATTGCCCTTCTAAATATCTTTCCGATTCCATAGATCGATTCAAATTTTAAAATACAATATATTTTAAAAATCTTGTTTGACGTGGCTCTTGATACCAATTGTGGAAAACTAGAAGGGGGGTTGAATAGTTTTACGTCCGTTTTAAAATTTATGAAAACATGTTTGTTTTAAAAACTTCGATTCTAGTTTATGTGAATTCAAGACTTGCACTATATGAACAACTATATATTGCTAACTAACTAAGCTAATATAATGTAAGTAAATAAGTAATGAATGAGAAGAGTTAGAAAGATCAAACCACAACACAAGGATTTATAGTGGTTCGGCTACAAGGACACCTTCCTTGTTCCTACTCCACTACCTGAGTCACCTACTCGAGAGTTTTCTTCACTATGTCAACAAACTCCCTTATAGCGGAGAAAACCTTACACAACGTCGCTTACACCAGCTTAACGACACAAAGCTAAATGTCGGGTCCTAATGGTAGCTAGAACCAATCTCACAACACAACACGACTTCTCTTCTTCTTCACAACACAACTTCTTCTTCACAACATACCTTCTTCTCTTCACAACACAACTACTTCTTCCTACACTACTTATTACAAGCACAACACAACTATACAATTAATGTACACAATATACACAACTACACTACAATACTTCTTGAGCTTTAGGTTGAAGGAGTATTCTTCTCTTGCACTTTGGATGATGAGGGATTGAATCACTTGAAACAAGGATTAGTAATCTAATGATCAAAGGGTTTTGGAAGATGTTTAGAGAGATTTAGATCTGAAAATTTTCTTGCAAGAGGTGATAAAAATACCAGATTTAAGGTGGTACTTGTAGGGAAAAATTCAGACAAACTCTGACACAGGAGCGTGGCCGATCCCCTTAATTGTGGCCGGCCCCCTTAAAATTAAGGGGGTCGCCCCTTATAATTAAGGGGGCCGCCCAGCTGTAACGGCCAGATTTTTTGTCTTTAGTGGGGAAAGTTTATTTGGTGAAAAACTAACTGATTTTGGTTAAAAATTTGAATTCATATATTTAGTATGATTAAAACATTTTTCATTATTACCAAAATTGTTTTTCAAAAATATATAATATGTTTATATTATTAAATAAACTTTGTAGTAATTAATTAAATACCCCTTTGATCATGAGATGTATTAAGCACTTGTTTATTCATACCTTAAGTGATTAAGTTGGATATATTGATATAAACTAGCTTAATACTTGTTTACGTAGTAATCTTACGTTTAATGTTTTTACATTTTGTGATCATCAAAACGTAGAGATATCGAAAAATATAAATAATGTTTTTATGCATTATTTATGTCAACAGACTATGCATGTTTTGACTTAAACAATACACTGCATAACTAATATCTAGTCTGGTATTTGTCAAATATATCAATTTACCCACCAATTTCTCGTAACTGGTAATATTTTTTAAAATTTATCCCTGTCTATTTCAACAAAATTTAAAACTGCATTTTCTAATAAGGGTGTATCAACTGGCTTAGCAGCTAATAACCCATATTCATGTAATAGTTCCAAACAATACTTTCTTTGAGACATACAAATTCCCTTTTCATTTTTTTAAAACTTCAATACCAAGGAAATATTTTAACTCTCACAAATCTTTTATCATGAACTTAGAACTAAAAATCTTTAAACTCACATATCTCAGACTCATCATTACCATTGATAACAATATCATCCAAATATACAAGTAAAGCAACAAACACAAAGCCTCTCTTTTCAATATACAAAGAGTTGTGAAATTTACTTTAGACAAAGCCATGCTCAATCAAGGCATTGATAAGTTTGGCATTCCACTGTCTTGAGGCTTGCTTAAGTCTATCGAGAGACTAATTCAACTTACATACTTTAGACTTATCAACATTATTAAAACCTTGAGACAAAACCATATAAACCTCCTCAACTAAATCACCGTACAAGAAAGCATTATTAACACCCAACTAATATAGAGCCAATTCATGTTAACAGCATTACAAATCAAACATCTAACAGTAAACATTTTAACAACTGATCAAACATCTAACTATAACCGTTTTAACAACTGGACTGAAAGTTTCATCATAGTCAAAACTTTCTCTTTGATTAAACCCTTTAGCAACTAGTCTAACTTTATATCTTTCAATTTCACCAGCAGCTTTATATTTAATTTTTCAAATCCATTTACAACCAATAGGATTTCTATTAGTAGGTAAAACACATTTAGTATAGGTATTATTTCTATTAATAGCTTCAATTTCATTATCCATAGCATCTACTCAGTTAGGATCCTTAACAGCATCATCATAACAAGTAGGTTCAATAGATTTATTCAATGATATGCAAAACATATATCAGACCCATTCTAACTAGAGTAATTCACATGTTTCTCAATACCATATCTCACTTTAGAATGCATCACATAATCATTAAACCTAACTGGAGGTTTAGACTGCTTAACAGACTTTCTTAATACATGCGTTTGTATTCCATCTACAGACATATTATCATGAGTTGATGCAGAAACTTGCTTTTTGACTATTGCCCTCATACCAGTTTTGGTCACCAAAATGGATTGCAATCTGGCAACCTTCTTGATACATGTTTTGTGTAGTATTTGTGGTAGTACCTGCTATATCACTTGAAGGTTGGTGACTGCGATCCTTAACTGATATTTTTTCTGTTCATCATTAGGACTTTGTAACCTCTGATTATCAAAAAAATTCAAGTGATCAGCTTCACCTGCTGTTTTAGAATCAGCCATATCACAAGTCTTCATTTTAAAAAGAAAAATAATTTCATAAAACCTAACGTCTCTTGAAAAGAAAACATTTCTAGTGTCCAAACTAAGTTTATATGCCTTTTTAGGAGTAGAATAACCAATCAAAACATAAGTCTCAAACCTAAAAGACAATTATCATGGTTATTTAACACAGTAGAAAAACAAAGACAACCAAAAGACCTCAAATGGGAAAGACTAGGTTTCTTTTTATGCACCAACTCATAAGGAGACTTACCTTTAACACAGATGATGGCAACCTGTTTATAAGATACATAGGCGTCAGAAGACCAAAACCTTAAAGGAATTCCCCCTGAAACATAAGACTCCTAGCTACATTGAGTAAGCGTTTATGTTTCCTCTAAGCAATCCCATTTTGCTGAGGAGTATGGGCACATGAAGTTTGATGTATAATTCTCAGATCAGAAAACATATTACTCATTTTTTATTAACATATTCAGTTCCATTATGAAACCTAACAGTTTTAAGTTTAACAATGAGCTGATTACGGACAAACTTTATAAATGAAATAAACACATCAAAAACTTCATCTTTCGTATTGAAAAGGTAAACCCAAACAGCCTTAGAAAAATCATCACCAATGGTAAAAAAAAATACTTATAGTCCTCTCTGCTAGGAACTCTGTAAGGGCCCTATAAATCCTGATGAACAAGTTCACTTATCTGCTACATTTATGGTCAAACAAAAGGAAAAGTTCCCTTTTCTACTTCGCTCTATGACAAATTTCACAAACAGGCAAAGAAGTATTCTTGGATAAGTCAAGATCAGACTGAAGCATAGACAGAACTTGATCAGCAGGGTGACCAAGTCTGTGGTGCCAAAACAATTCAGAAACATGACAAGACATAACCATATTACACTTACCAATAGAACTATCATACTGCATATCAAACATATAAAGACCACCAGATTCACTACCAGTCCCAAAATTTTCTCTCTTTTCAAGTCCTGAATATAACATTTATCCTCATCAAAACCAACAAACATTTTACTATTTCTAATAAGCTTATTCACAGACAACAAGCTGACACAATAACCAGGAACCACTAACACATCATACAGAACAACATTATTGGTTAGTCTTATATTGCCCACATGACTTATAGTAGCAAGAGTACCATTCGGGTGTCCAATAGTAATATTAAGGTTTGTTATATCAACAACATTAAACATCCCAACAGTAGAAATAGTCAGATGCTGATTAGCACTTCAGTTTATAATCCGACCCACTTATATTTTTGACTAATAATTTTGATTTAGCACAATAAAACTGAGAAAAGTTTATGTTAAACCAGATATTACCATTAAAAAATTAAGCCCTCCTGCCATATTGGCATGAATGCTCTGATACCATGTGAAAATGGTAAATAACACAAATATAGTCACCCAACCAACCTCCCCTTAATGATCTTATAAATAACAATTCAGGAACCTCCTTAAACGAGTTAGTTCAACAATACAAAGACAAAGATTGACCCCCTTTAAAAGGACACTAATCACCTCACTACAAATACACTTAACACTATATAATAAAGGATCAAATAAAGATATTGATCCTTATAACAATAAAGATTATCACAGATGATATCACTATAAAACTAGAGAATAAGAGAACTGTGTGAAAGCTTAAAGAGATACAAAAAATGAGAATAATAAACTATCAAACCTTAGATCTGGTTGAAACAATATATACCCTACACTTTCACTTTAGCCCTCCATCTATAAAACACTTGACACATAGCCTTCAAACTTGATCCAAGCATAAACAACTTTGATACTAGACAACTTTAGTCCTTCTAGTTAAGTTGACTTGAAAGTTGACTTTATTTCTCAACAATGTTCTTCGTCATTGTTGGATTTGGATCTGTATTTTGTTTGGTATTATGAATCGAATGGTTGTAGTTGATTTAATACATATGAGGTTAGTTTAGACAATTTGACCTTAGCTCACAACATTCTTCTCAAATTTTACCTTAGCTCACTAAAAATCTTGTCATGTTTGATATTTCAGGTAATGTATTGAAACTCAAATTAGATGGGCATATGCTTTTAAAGTTTATAATGGAACATAAGTGTTTATCCATATGTTTCTGCATGTTGATCCTCGCATACTTTCAATTGTTGCACTAGCTTCTATTGGTCACTATTGGTGGTTTATAATTGTCGAAAATAAACTAACTAGGAGTTTCATAATTGTCTTTTAAATATATCAAGTTCAGTTATATTTTTCTTGATAATGGGTTAAATATATAAATTAAGGTCTGAGTAATACATTAAATTGGTACAAAGTCTTCTAATATTTACAACTTCCTATATATTTTATTCAAAATAATATAATATTAGTCATTTTAGTTTTGTTTTAAATCGCATTTAATACATAATTTAGTTCAAATTTGATAATATTAGTTCATTTCTAAGTTAACGCTATTAGTTATCTATTAATTATTGTGTGCCAAATGTTAGCATTCTACTAAGTGATCTAGTTGTCTAATTATAGCTTATCTTGATCCAATTTAAGTGATGTCCAAACCACAATATGTGATGTGCACACCACACACATGTATATGTGATGTTGTACTTTATGCATTACATGTAATATTTTGTGGTGTGCACATTACTTATTGTGGCGTAGATATCAATTCTCATTTTAAAGGTGTACTTTGGGTTGCAGGTTGCAACTTGGAGAAGCCAGCTTAACAATCGAGTTTAGGCTAACAAATTACAAGTCCAAGATCTTTTATTCTTCCAATATTCAGTATTAGGCTTCTGAAAGGATTTCGAGAAAGTAATTTAATTGTGTGCCTTGCCAGAGTATTTAAATTTGGTTTTTGTTTGTCTTACGATAATTTGAAAACGGGGTGTTTAGATCAGATCATAAGTGGGCAGTTTTTGAGAAACCGTTTTTTCGCTTTCTTCTCATGTATTATCTGATGATAATGATCTTGTGCTTGCTTTTGTTGCGTCTAATGTTAACATTGTTATAACTTCTAAAGTTTGAAGTTGAAAGGTGACTTTAACGGGAAAAACAGAAATGCATTAAAAGTTGACTTTTATAACTATCATTCAAAAAAGTTCCACCATGATATGTTAATCTAATACTCTTACATTGGTTTCAATGCGCGGATCTCCAACTATAGCATTAATACAAAAAAAGGAACAAATTCTAATTTTGTAACTAATGAAGCCTTGCCTAAGACTAGTGGTTACTCGTGCATCACAGGCGGATATCTATAAGTTAACGATGTTACTCACCCATCACGGGCGGGTACTCACGGGTTACGGGTATTTTCTCGGCCTTTTTTTCTACTTAATTGAAATTATATATTCAATGAGACCCTAGCCATTAATCGTAGCAGTAAATTTACTATACTTTTAACAAACTTTTATTGCGGTAGTTATGGAATGTTCTATACAATGATGGATGTTATATCCAGTTTAATGTAGACATCAAAGCTTTGCAGTGTGACATGGGGGGGGGGGGTGAATATGACAACACCCATTTCCATTACCTTTTTCACCAAAATGGCATACATTTCGCTTTTCCTGCCCTCGTACTTCTCAACAGAATGACAAATCCGAATGTATGCTTCACACCATTAATAACCTTATCCAAACATTGTTTTTTCAAGCTCACATACCTCCCTTTTATTGGGTGGAAGCTCTTAATATGGTCGATCACCTTTTGAACATTTTACCTTCTACCGCCATTAATAACGAAATACCATACACAAAACTCTATAACCGAACACCCACGTATGAACATCTACATGTTTTTGGATGTCTTTGTTATCCGCACGTCGATTTTGAACATAAACTTCAACCACATTCCATGTCGTGCATCTTTCTTGGTTACCCCGCAAACCATTGTGGTTATAGGTGTCTTGACTTATCATCAAATAAGATTATAATTTCGTGATATGTTCAGTTTGACGAAGACGTTTTTCCATTTGGTATAATAAAACCTTCACCTCCACCCACCTACGATTTTCTTTTGCTATGTCCCGCATAATAACACCACTACTGGACCCCCACCCAATACCCAGGCCCATTTGGCCAGTCCAAATACCACATATACCCCTACTGCAACCCAACAACCACATACCCCTCCATCTACTAGCCCACCACCTTAAACCATTAACCAACTTCAACCCCAACATGTTTTAACTGTTGAGCAAATTGTCACTCAAACGCCAATTCCTACAGCTAACCAACCTCAAACCGTTTTGTCGCATCCCATGGTCACCCGTGCTAAAGCCGGAATTTTTAAACTGCTTGAACATATGAATTGTCATGTTGCCATTACTTCACCGCTTCCTCGCTCTCATGTCCATGCTCTTTGGGACTCTAACTGGATAGAAGCTATGTTAGATTAATATAATGCTTTTTACTAACAGAACGTGGGTTTTTGTGCCCCGTCCAGCTAACGTTAATATTGTTCGTTCTATTTTGTTTTTCAAACATAAGTTTCATGCATACGGCTTATTAAACAAGTATAAGGCTTTGCCAACGGATGAAGTTAGCAGCAAGGTATTGATTGTGATGAGNTTTGTATTTTGGGTTGGATAATAAAAATGGTCCGTTTGGTTTAAGTACATAACAACAAGGACCAAAGTTGCCAAAGCTGAAAATTAGGGGACTAATCTTGCAACTGTTCTAAAGTTCAATAAAGGACCAATGTTGCTAAGTCATGAATTCTAAAGTTCCATATTGTTTATTTCCATCTTTAAATTTCTCGGGGACCAATTTTACCAAATCCCAAACTGCAGGGACCAAACATGTACAATCTCCAAACTTTTCATCCAAGGGTTAGATTTGATAACTTGTGAATTCCCAAGGACTAATGTTGATTCTTTTCACCCAAAATATTCCACCAATGGCCATTTCTGCCAATTTCTGAATTTCAGGGACCAATCTTGCCAAATGTGAAACTCCAGGGACTTAACTTGTAAACTTTTGAAAGATTTTCACCCAAAGGTCATTTTTGATAATTTTTGATTTTCAAGGACTTGGTTTGACTTTTCTTTCAAAATAAATGCTCAGGGACTGATTTTGTCAAGTTTTAAAAGTTAGGGGACTGAAACTGCCAATTATGCAAACTTTGTACGATTTTCATCAGTTTTTAATCATTTTGCATCTAAAACATATAAAACACGATCTTTGGGATATTTTATGTATTTTAATGCATATCTGGGTGTTTTCAGATGTTTTTGCAGTTCAGATTGACCAAAAATGATGAGTATTCACACACTCATCAGTGCCCCGTCCAGCTAACGTTAATATTGTTCATTCTATTTTGTTTTTCAAACATAAGTTTCATGCAGACGGCTCATTAAACAAGTATAAGGCTTTGCCAACGGATGAAGTTAGCAGCAAGGTATTGATTGTGATGAGACATTTAGGCCGGTGTTTAAACCGGCTACTATTCGTTTTTCGAGTCTTGCACTATCTCGAGATTGGCCTATTCACCAGCTGGATCTGAAGAATGCATTTCTCCGTAGGCATTTGTTTGAGACAATTTATATGCATCAGCCTTCGGGTTTTGTAGATCTTGTGCATCCTGATTATGTGTGTCACTTGCAACGTTCTCTTTATGGACTTAAGCAAGCTCCACGAGCTTGATTTCACCGGTTTGCCAGTTACGCTACTCCGATCGGTTTTCAGCACAGCAAAACCGATTCCTCGCTAGTTATTTTCCACCGTGGAACTGATATAGCTAATTTATTGCTTTATATGAATGATATCATTCTTACATCATCTTCTGCAGCATTATTACAACGGATTATTCATTCTTTACACAGTGAGTTTTCCATGATTGATCTCGGCTCCCTAAACTATTTTCTTGGTATCTCTGCACAACAGACATCTATAGACGTATTTCTTTCTCAATCCAAGTATGCGAAGGAGATTCTTGAGAGAGCTCATATGCACAAGTGTAATCCTTGTCGGACCCCTGTTGGCACTGAGTCCAAATTAGGACCTGAAGGAGATCCAGTTTCAGATCCTACACTTTATCGCAGTTTAGCAAGTGCCCTTAAATATCTCACATTCACACGCTCAGATTTATCCTACGCGGTTCGGCAGTTTGTTTATTTATGCATGATCCTCGTGAGCCACATTTTCTGCTTTGAAGCATATTCTTCGCTATGTTCGTGGTACTCTTGATCACGGTCTTCAGCTTCATGTCTCTTCTACTACACAGCTTACAGCTTATACTGATATTGATTGGGCTGGATGTCCAACTACCGGTCGTTCTACTTCGGGCTATCGTGTTTTTCTTAGTGATAACTTGCTACCTTGGTCTACGAAAAGACATGTTACCTTCTCTCGTTCTAGTGCCGAAGCTGAATATCGCAGTGTCGCCAATGTTGTGGTTGAGACTGCATGGGTGCACAATCTTTTATGAGAGCTTCATGCCCCTTTATTTACTGCTACGATTGTGTATTGTGATAATGTCAGTGCGGTCTACCTCTTTAGTAATCCTGTGCAGCGTCAACGTACCAAGCACATTGAGATTGACATTCATTTTGTTCGTGACTATGTAGCAACGGGACAGGTGCATGTACTTCATGTTTCATCCAGTTTTCAGTATGCAGATATCTTCTGCTTTATTTCTGCTTTATTTCTTGAGTTTCGTGCCAGTTTGAACGTCCGAAGATCTTTCGTTTCAACTGCGGGGGAGTATTAGACTGTCGATGCTTATGGCCCAGCACATTAGTCATATGTATTTATGGGGTTTAGCCCATGATAGTTATCTTACTTTACAAGTTTTGTAATCTATTTAAGATTACTTAATAATATTGATTGATTATGAGGTTTTACCAAATCTAATAATTATGACAGTATGACATCTAGTCAACACTATTATTTTATGCAAATATTATTTATAATACACAACTTTACTTGATGTATGTCCCAAGTAATTTTGACCAATGATACTCATTCGTTTTACATATATGGTTTGAATGACTATGACATATTGTAACTTAATTTGGTTTAGAATATGCAATATATCTACAATTTCACGTGAGAGTGAACGGTACAGTTGGGTTTGTGTGTGTGTTTTTTTTTTTTTTTTTTTTTTTTTGTTTTTTTTTTTTTTTTTTTTTTTTTTTTTTTTTTTTTTTTTTTTTTTTTTTTGTTTTTTCTTTTTTTTTCTTTTTTTTTAATTATTTTATTTTATTTTATTCAATGGCCCCGCTAAACTGCACCATTTCTTCCGCCATTTGCTCGTCGTTCGTCATTCTGTCAGGCTATTAACGGTTGTTGTTGGGTTTTTTTTCTTGTGAGTGAGTGAGGATTTTGGTAGTGTGTTATGGGCCTTACATGTGCCTATAAGAGATATAGCTGATGAGAGTGTTTTAATTATTGTGGTATTATTGGGTGTGGTTGATGTGGCAACGCTCTCTAAGAGAAGAGATATTAATATTCGTGAAGGTATAAAAAGATTTGAAAATTTTAATTATTTTGTGAAATATTATGAAATTTTTGTTTAAAATAGAAGATGTTTGTGCAAATAAAAAAATGTGAAAAGAGTTATTCAAATTTTTATGTCTTATATGTTTTTTTAATGCACAAAAATTTTTTGACGCACAAATTTTTAATTTTTTGTATGTTATAGAGAATGAAATTTTGATGCAGATAATAAAAAGAAGTTGGTGTAAACACGAATTCTTGATCACAAAATGTCGAATTACATAATTTTTATGCCTAAACGAATTTTTGGCAATTTGTTTTCATCAAAACTATACACTTTTAGGAAGAAGAAAAAAAAATCACAACTTTTTTATCCTCCAACATCCACCGTCTTCTAAATTGTTTTGAATATTTAAGCACTTTTTACTTTTGTAAAATTTTTTTTACGCTTCTCAAAAGTTTTGTATTTCTTTTTTAAACTTACCCCTTCACATTATTGATTGGTTAATCACACGCTGTTAAGCCAAATAAGCCTCTGCCCTCTAGTTATTAAGCTCTTAATTGTTGTACGTGATCTAGTAGTATCACTATTTGAATGAGACAAAGTAACTTCACAATTGGTTTTAAGCCTATTCACAGGCTAAGAATTTTCCGAATATTATATTGATAAGGAGGTCGGTGTCAAGCGCTTTAGTATATATAGAGTAATACGTTATTATTTTCTTAATTTTCTTAAAAAATCTTAGATGTATAATCAGTTAGATTAACATATCATATAAATTTGTATATCAAATTAAGTGAAACAATTTTTCGTAAGAACAGCTGAACAAGTACATTATGCATTAAAAATGAATCGAATGGATTCTGGTCAAATTAAGAGCATTAGGTACCTTCTCTTTTGCTCCCACGTTAACCACTCGATTGCCACGTTAAAGCTCACGTTAAGGTACCGGGGACGTGCATTAAGGGGGCGTTAACGCAGCAAGTTATCCCCTTAACGTCACGTTAAGGCCGGTTTGAAAAAAAATACACTTTTGCCCCCTTGCAAGAATTTCATAAGACCCCTTTTTGACTATAAATCAAAGTCTACCATAAATTTAAAATTCCAGTACATCACATTCAAACTTAGAATAACGATACGAAAACACAAATTATCCTACGATTCTCACGAAGGTATTATATAGACTTGTAATTGTCTATGAGATCTGACTTCTCCTCCCACACTTGCAACACTTGTTCCCTAACAATCTTCAAGGCGACATGAATTTGCAGATCTGTTTCATCGTTTCTTAATAGAGTTTCTAGACCGATTGTGATTGCTGAATGGTCTTGAGGCAGCTCACGCAACCTTTGGATCTCTGGAGCACGATCTTCCTTCTGCATCATAATTCTTGTTATCTCACCTAGCAAGTTGTTAATCAGCCTTAGCTCTTTTTCTTGTTCATTTCGTAATCGGGTAAGGATACTCCTTTGCACCATAGATGGATCGTTAGCCATAGTGTTTGTGTGAGAGTATGAAGTGTTGTTAAAGTGGTATTTATAGGGTACTAGGCGTTAAAGGATATTGTAACGGAAACTAGCCGTTACAAATTCTATTAATATTCAAACTAGCCGTTAGATGGTACAACATAGGGAAAATGATAAACACGATACAGAAATACAACCATAAACGATACGGAAATAGAAATACACAAAACACGAAAGTACAAACACAACAGTTACGGAAAGTACAAATACGGATATTAATTCCTATATCTATTCCATGCTGAGCTGTTTTTCAAGATCAACCACACGTGCATGTATTTGAAGTCTTGCCCACCATAGCGTTCTTTGAAAACGTCAATTGCATCGAGAAGACGACCATTGACCTCACGTGTAGGCTGTAAATTCAAATAAATATCATTGAATTTTTCACATTCACAGGTAAGTCTTGCCCACTTACCCGTTATCTAGCTTTTGTTACGAACAGGACCATCAGATTGTTCGTTGAATCTTGCTGTAACGTCATTCCAAAAAGCGGGTTCGCCAGAAAATTCGTGAACGACTAGCCATATGTCGGCAAGCAAACTTTCTTCTTCAATAGACCAACGATTAGCCATTGTAAAAAAATTTATAAAGTGAAGTGTGTGCAAAATAGTATGATATGGTATGCTATATATAGGGGTGTTTAGAAATTCAAATATCTAAAACCGGAGGGCGGGATAATATTTAAAATTTGAATTCAAACGGAAGGGCGGGATAGTATTTAAAATTTAAATTAAAATGGAAGGGCGGGATAGTATTTAAAACGTGTGTATATAAATGTTTATGTTAGTTTTAAATTAAGTATTTGTTAAAGTTTGGGGTTGAAATTGAAAATAATTGAGGTGAAGGTGAGTTAAGGTGGGTTATAGGTAAGTTAAGGTAAGGGGTGTTTTTTGGTGAGTTAAGGTGAAAAGGTTAAACCTGATATGACGCTAACGTGGCACTGAGTTATTGAATAACTTTGGGTTAAGATACCTCTTGCTCTAATACTTGAGGCCCAAGCTTACACCAATGAGCCAAATCCATTGGGCAACGTGTAAATATGTGACATGTTCTTCCCCTTATTTTCTTCGTTGGAGACCGGAGTGTTTAGCAAGATTGAAATATTTAATGAGTAAAGATCAAATGAGAAATATAACTAAGATGAGAAGAATGAGAAGAAACCACAACCACAAATATTAGATGCACCCATAAAAATAGATGCATCTCCTTATTATTTCTCCTTCCTTATTTAAAATACATGGCCACAATTGTTTCTCACTCTTCTCATTTCAATAATTCTTCTCACTAGATCCATACTCAATAAAATAACTCATTATTGAGAAGCAAAGTTCAAACCAAATTTTATGATGGTAACTTTATCAAAAAAAAAAAAAAAAAAAAGAAAAAAAAAATGCTGGTAACTTTTTTCAATATATATGGTTATCTTAGGCGTTATCGTGTTGAGAAGATTTGCATTTCTTATCAGAAAATTTGGAAGAACTTAATAATAAAAATATGTTATAAGAAGGTTTTTTAATACTTTATAAAGTTTAAGAAAAATGATACTCCGTACGATTTATCATCAATACATCAACTCAAGCTAATCTCAAATACTCGCTTTACAATAGTAATATAAGAACTTAACATATTGACAACGTTAACAATATTCATATGAAAATCATGCATAATAAAAATGCGTAGTGTTAGATTAACAACCCCTCTGCATGTATAGTTGTTAGTTGTATGTTGTATGACTGTATGTTGTATTGTTGCGATGTATCATAGTATCATACATATATCTGTAATCAAAATATTGAAGGCTTTTGTATAAAGGATCCTTTTTGTGTAAATCTATTTTCTTAATACTAGTTATAATGCCCGCGAATGCGCGGGGTTTTTTTTTTAAAGTGTTTTGAATAATATATTTTTATTTATTTAAAAACAAATAATTTAATCTTTGTTTTGTTTGATTTATGAGTTTTAATTATAGTTTTTTATTATTAAAGATAAATATTTAAACAGTTTAATCTTATTGTTAGTTGCATCTTATTTATATTTTTTGTATTTATCTTCTACTTGTGTGGTATATCAACAAAACAAATTTATAAATTTATAAATTAAAAAATAATAATTAAAATATTATTTAATAAAGAAATAATCTTTTTTTAAAGTTCCCATATGGGGATAATTAAAATATTATTTAATAAAGAAATAATCTTTTTTTAAAGTTCCCACATGGGGTTTTGTTTTATTATATAAATATAAAAGATTTGATCGACTCTAAAAGGATTTTTACTTAACCCACGAGATTAAGCAATAAGAGTGCAAGTTGGGCGCATATAACTGTTGTAGGGCCGTCAGGTTATCTTTTACTCAATAAAATTCCTATAGTACAAAACCAAAAAACGCCTTCCCGTTATAGGTGAACCGGACCGTGCACTCTAGCAATAACTAAAAATGATAACGAAAGTTGTTGGGCTAAATTAAAAGAGATTGGCCGGGGAGGCATGGGCTGTATTACCCTTTAAACTTGTCACCAACTTGACTACTTAGAGTTAGAGGTGCAAATTTTCCGGTTTTAACCGGTTTTCGGTTTTAGAAAACCGGTTTTCAAAAAACTGGTTTTTCTAAAAACCAGTTTCGGTTCGGTTCGGTTTTTTTGGAGTCGGTTTTTTTCGGTTATAAATGTCCGGAATCGATTTTTTTCGTTTATAAATTTTCGGAATCGGTTTTTTTATCGGTTTTTTACCGGTTCGGTTTTTTCGGTTATAAATGTTCGGATTCGGATTTTTTTTCGGTTATTTACCGGGTTCGTTTTTTTCGAAATTTTACTAAAAACTTCGAACGTTTT
>LBNU01017120.1:221327-243358 GCA_014162995.1 Artemisia annua | reverse complement strand
TTTTTTTTTTTTTTTTTTTTTTTTTTTTTTTTTTTTTTTTTTTTTTTTTTTTTTTTTTTTTTTTTTTTTTTTTTTTTTTTTTTTTTATATAAACACAACTTTTATTAACAACTAATAGGATTTTACAAAAAATTGGTGGGGAGCCGAGAAACCAACTGGTTTGGGTGAGCATGGTTCGGTTTGGCTCGGTTTTTGTATAAAACCGAAACCGAACCGAAATATTTCGGTTTTTGATTTTTAGAAACCATTCGGTTTCGGTTTTGTGTCGGTTTAGTTTTTTCGGTTGTCAGTTTTTTTTGGTTTGGTTTTTCGGTTTTTTGGGTTTCTATACGATCTTTCGAGCTTTGCTTTTTCAAAATAGATTTGACATATCTCATAAAATAACACATTCATAGCTTTAAAGAAACAATCAAAACAACCATTAAGAAAAACAAAAAACACAATAATGTCGATAAGAAACAAATGACCATATTAAATTCTAAAAAAGAGTTGTTTGTGTGTCATAGAGCAACACAATAATAATAATAAAAACCTAATAAAAACAGAAAATACCCTAGAAGAGAACTTATTATCCGTCCTAAATGACATGTTCAAGAAGCATATGAAACAAAGAGTAGTTACTCGACATGATAAAAAGTTACATGTCAGTCTTAGATGCATTTTGACTTTAAATGTCGGTTCGGTTTCTATTGGTCGATTTTCAATGCTAAAACCAAACCGAACCAAAAACTTCGGTTTTTTCAAAATATAGAAACCGAACCGTCGGTTTTTCAGTCGGTTTTGGTTTTTTTAGTTTCGGTTCTTCGGTCTTTTTCGGTTTAGGTTCGGTTTTTTGTTTTCTTGCACACCCCTACCAACTGGGCCCCCACACCTCTAGCAATAGCAAAACCAATCCTATTAAAAATATGAACGGCAGCCCGTGCTCCAATGTCTTGGGTCATGGAGAAATATTATTATTATTATTATTATTATTATTATTATTATTATTATTATTATTATTATTATTATTATTATTATTATTATTATTATTATTATTATTTATTTATTTTATTTTTTTCGCCATTTACCCTTTCATCTTTCATTTATTATGGATCTGTCTTTATTAGCTCCCTCTTTATAATAGTTGGAGTTAGAACAATTATTTAATCGATCTGTTATATTTTACTTTTCAGGAATAAAAAGAGACTAGTTCTTACTCTTCTAATTTAGGAAGACTCCTTTCGGTTAGTTATCAACAACAATGCAGCGTAAGTAAATATTAAATAACAATCAGTTGAATCATATGACATGCAACAACGTGTATACACACATGAATATCAAATCAAATACTTATTTCAATACATTAGCGTAAGGTAGTTGCCAGGATTTAAAAGGTTGATGTTTTTGTTTTCTTGCGGGCTTTAAAAGGTTGATGTTTAAAGGCTTTGGTGTGTAATTTTCTTCTCCTTAACTCGATTTTAATTGTTCTAAGCCCTCTTAAATATTATCTTCGCATTAAGTGTTGATATATATTTTAATTAAGATTTTAAAAGATAATAACATAGTATAATAAAAGCACTAAATTTCACATGCACACTAGGTACTTGGTAGCATAATCATTTAGAACAGCACGCACCAACCTAAGGTCAAGTTGAGTAAGTGCAACAATGTGACAATGTGTTCCCGAGTATGAGCACTATACCTCCACTTGTTTTCTCAACAGTTTTGGAGTTATTTTTCCCCTTAAATAAGTTTTTGTAACTCGATCAGTGGAGACAACGTACACCTTCTTCCCTCAATTTCATATATCTCACAACTTTTTTTTTTTTTTTTTTTTTCAAATTTAGTTTCAAATCATCCAAAATCACGAATTTAGGTTTTGATTTTCGATTAATTCCATTATAAATCCATTATATCACTCCAAATTATAACAATTTTAAGAATTCAAAGTTCATAAAAATTAGGGTTTCGTTGACTTTGAGTCAAAAGAAAATTAAAATGGCAATTATTGATTAAAAAACACTAAACTCACATAAGGTAACATCAATTCTTTATCTTTTATAATATTTTATGAAGTTTATATTTTAATTTTTTGAAAAAATCAAGTATTTATGAAATGGCCTACCAGGTGTTTGATGAAATATGATTCTTTTCAATTTTTATTTGTGAGAACGCACTAATACTAAATGTAAGTGAATTATGAAAAATATATATATTATTTTTTCATGAAAAAAGTCATTTTATTTTAGAAGTATCATGAACAAGTTTTTAATTATGATGAACAACATTTAAAATAGTGATGATGAACGTCTATTTAGTTTATTTTTCAATTTATTGTGTTCATGAAATATCAAAGTGTTATGTTTTTAAGAAAGATGAACAATGTTTAAAACTGCAATGAAAAAAACTTTGAATACGCAATTATTCATCACATAATGTTCATCGAGCAAGTGTTAATCATAGAATGTTCATCAAAGTAAGTGTTAATTATAGAATGTTAATTAAAGAAAACTAAGTTTCAAGTTCAATAAGTGTTCATCACAGAATGCCTCAATGAAGAAATTTTGTAATTAAAGAGTTTGTAGGTGTTTGTCAGAAAATGTTTGGATAGAGGAGTAATGACATGCAATAATTAATAAGGGTGCTTGACGATTGACTAAGTAGGATGTGGAGTGTTTAGTTGGAGGAAACCGAGTTTAAAGGTGTTGTTTGCCGATGTGAGTGTTGTGATTTTCGCTTTTTATGAGTTTGTAAGTTGTTGTCTTAAGTAGCTCACAAATTTGTTAGGTTCATTAAGTAATGTTCATCAAAGAGAATTTTGTTATGTTCATCTGTCGATGTTATCAATAGAAAATGTTTTGTAATTATCTATTTATTTTAATGTATGTTCATCAACTGCTTATTTGGGTGTCAATTTAAGTTCATCAATACAAAATGTTTAGCAACAATCTGCCTAAAAGTTCATCGAATGTTTAACAATCATGGTCTAAATGTTTATCAAAAAATGTTCATCAATGATCTTTTAAATGTTCATCATATCTTAATATTCATCATATCTTGATAATCATCATATTTTGATGCTCATCTTACATGTATGTTAATCATACCTGGTGGATTGTGGGTTTGTGGGAAAAATGAGAGATACGTGTCAAGAGACGAGACTCTTTTTAGATTTTTAAAGAGGAGTAAACTTTCTATTTGATCCCAACATGTGATTTAAACTTGTGGTTTTTAAGTTACTAACGTTATAATGGTGAAAACCCTATAGGTATTACATAGTAGTTTTTATTAATTGACTATTTATAACACAAATAATATAAAACTCTAATAAACTTTAAACCAACAAACTGGGCTTGGGCCTACTAAATCATATAATACTCTGACGCAACTTAAAAGCTTAAAACTAAATTTAACTTGTTGGTGGAGTCTTTGTAACATAGTTGCGCTAACTTGATTTTGCTTGTTGCGCATCTTGACGCTTGAGAAATCTTTCACTTAGAACTTGAAATTTATATGATGATAAATTAATGAAAATTTGGAAGTAAGAAAAAAACAACAACAACAACAAAGAGAAGTGACATTTTTTTACGTGACTAACACAACGAAGATATAGAAAATGCGAATGGTATTAATTTTATGACATCACCATCATAAGAAAAGAAGTTAAATGAAAGGGACAAGAGAAAGAAAAGAAAAATTGGTGGCATATTTGATGGTAAACAATGACGGCAAGGCAAGAAAGAAAATAAGAGGTAGAAACTAGAAAGAAAGAAAGACAATAAGAGATAACCAGTGCACGGTAATACATAATCGACGGATCGGGTTTTGAGATCGATGTTTTGGCCGTTTGGCGGGTGGTGAAGAGGTAGCGGTTCATAGTAGCCGATTAAACCCGCACTTTGATATCATGTTTAAAATGATGAAATCGCGTAGGTATAAATTTGTATTGATTTAGTACTTGTAACACAAACAACATAAAACCCTAATAAATCTTAAGCCCACAAACTGAGTTTTGGCCTACTAATTAAACCATCTAATAACCGATAGTAAAAATTAAACTTGGCAATATACTCTATAGAGAGGGAATTAAAATGGATGCTGTAGGAATTCAATACTAATCTAACAATCGATTAGACAATCTAACAATCGAGAAGGAATATGCTTGAGGAAGATCAGACAGATGATCAGGAAGATGGCGATGATGAAGATGCAGGGGATCAGGATCATGATCAAAGGTTGTCGGGTTATGATGACCGGGATCAGGAAAGAGAAATGTGTGCATACTCTTGAAGCAAAAGTGACGACTTTTGGTGTACAAAAGCATGGAGGTTCAAAACAAGTTGGATTCAAGCAACTTGGTCATAAACAAGTTGAGTTCAAACAACTTGGTCATAAACAAGTTGGGTTCAAACAACTTGGTCCTGGTGTTAAAACATGAGTCCATGGAGTACAAGTTGATGAACGTGTTTGGTTTGAGGTAGAACTGCAGGGAGCTCAGGGGAATTGTGAAGCTGAGGTTGTTCAGGTTAGTAACGATGATGCTGCAATGACATAAAGAAAGTTAGAGGACAAGCAAGAAGAAAAGACAAACACGGGCTGCTTGGTAAAGGAGCAGGAAAAGGTACACCTTGGTATAAAGGTGGGGGCAGACATTACGGTAACCAGAGTACCTGGTCAAGAGGGTGCAGAGGGTAATGTTACTGAAAATAAGAACGTGAAGGAGTCTACATATATGCTAATCTTGGAAAATTACTGAAGTACAATGCCTGGTCGAAAAGGTGCTCCCCGGTTCGAGGTTCCAGCACTAAGAAATAGGGCTGAGCATCGGGTCGGAACCGACCCGAACCGAAAAAACCGAGAACCGAATTTCGTGAAAAACCGGAACCGAAACCGAACCGACGGGCTGTAGGGTCGGTTCGGTTTTCGTCGGTTTGGTTCGGTTTTGTCGGTCTACGTGTATTTTGGCATGTTTTTTGTCGGTTTTGGGCCGAACCGAACCGACCCGAAACCGAATTTTATGAAAGACCGGAACCGAAACCGAACCAATGGGCCGTCGGTCCGGTTCGGTTTTTGTCGGTTCGGTCGGTTTCGTCGGTCCGGTTCGGTTTTGAACCTTCGGTGCTCAGCCCTACTAAGAAAAGATGCTGAGTATCGGTTATGTTTAAGTGTTACTCCTAAGGTGGAAATTGTTGAATATTAGGAGTACACTTAACATATATTAAGGGTCTAAATGTACAATGTAATTAAGATTAGGACTAGACTATAACTAGGATTAGTTAAGCTTGCCTTGCAAGGCAAGGAAGGCCCATGTGGCCGGTTTCATGGTGAGGTCGGTTGGGGAGAATCCTTAACCGACTATTACATGGTTTCTTTATCCCTTCATCTCTATAAATAGAGATGAGGGGGGTGTTAGTTCTTTACATTCTTCTTCCTCGTTGTAATAGCTTTATCAAGTTTTTAATAAAGGTTTGGTACGAGGGTATATCGTGTGCAATATTCTTGTCGATATCTTTGTAGTTTTGTTCTTCTTTGTCCGTATGTCAAATGCGGGTTCGTTTGGTGTTGCAGCTTGGTACTCGACTGGAAGCTCTAGATTCTGTGTTTCGATATTCGGATTGTTGTCGAGGTATTTTCCAACAGATGCGATTATTAGTAACATGTCATAGAGGGAGATATTATCGAATGGGTCAAAAGCAAACTAATTAAGGCCATATAACATCCATGTCTTTGTATTTTAATTTTTACAGAAAAAACATACAACTAAAAAAAATCATAACGTGATCGCTAGCTTTTTAAATGAAACATTTTTAGGCAACTTTTAGCCCGTTTCACAGTACATGTTCATATTTTTTTTAACTGAATTATTTTATTCTATTCATCGACCTAGTAGAGATAAAACATAACTCGCACAAGTGGGGGGGAAAGGTTTCGAATTCTTGTTGTGGGAGGTACCTGGGTCTTGACGACTCTTGAGCAACAGTCTTCAATAGTTTCCAAACCAAAATTTCGACATGTGTGTCACATCAATCTCCTGTTAGTTTGATTTTTACCCTGTTTGAATGTATCTGGCGTTGTACATAAATCCTGGAGCTAGACTTAGTCGTTCAAGCATGGTCCTAGACATGATTATTTACCAAAAAGAAAATAAAAACTCAAACCAATGCTAGTAAAATATGGATGAGGCTTTTTTATGGATGAGGTTTTCTTGTTCCGGTTACTTGGGAGGTCAAGTATTTGACTCAAATGTACGAGGCCTAATTGAGTTATCCTCGTGTAACTATTGATCGAAGTTTGAAACTTTAAACTTAACTTTAGACCTCTTGTGAGTGACTGATGCCTTATGACTAAATGGCAGTTAAACCAATGCTCGTCTTTAAGCAAATTAGCCAAAATTGTCACAACACATACTCAACATTTGATCCAAATACTATAACTCCATATGTCACAAGGCTTGTTGCATTCAATGAGCTATTGAGCCTTTATGAGTATCTCTATTGATAGATAACAAAAGATTTGAAAGTTTAATCGGTACAACAAAAAGATGCATATCTGAGGTAAAAGCATGACTCTTTGGTGAAATATCAAATATCGTCACACGTGAGATTAGTATTTCAGTCAATTATACAAGTACTATTTGCAAGGTACATGTATAAAAGAGTAAACAAACAGTGCACAAAGTACACAGAGAAGAAGGATGCATGATTAAAATTGTAGTTGCAATGTGTAAAAACTTATATGCGGAAAGGTAGAAAGGACTCATGATGAAGAGAAACACATGCATGCACTTTATATGTGTAAGGCTGTAATTCAGAGTCTTATTAAGTGCATGGTGGTTGTATGTTATAATTATTGTAATTTAACACCATTCCATTCAATTTATGGGCCATGGCCTTCTATTCTTGCTTGAATTTGAACCATCAAACAATCGTATCCATGATATATATTCCATCTTATGAAAAAGACTTGTCCCAATCATGTTAATTTCGTATACACACAAGTAAGATTCATCCACAGTTTGGTACTGTAAGTAGTTCCATTGACAAGAATATATAAATAGTACTTGCATGATTCTACATTTTTTTCAAAAGGGTGTTGGATTGATAAGAAAGACTAATATATATATTAATTTTAATTAATCTTAAATAGTCTTAGCTAGGTTTTAACTAGCGAGGTTGCATATATATATGTATGTTAGAGCTAAGTCAGGATCGCAGTTTTGTTGTACTCTTGTAAACTGCCAAACCCGTTATCAGACTTGAGCCTCACATGTCATATAGACATGTGCAACCATCGTTTCTATGAGTTCATATGACCATGAGCTTGTACGAATTTGTATATATGCTAATACGTACTATAAGTTTCTAAAGTGTTAACAAATAATCTTCCAAACAAGTACGATCAAAGGCCCTATATAATTTGCTAACAATGTCAATAAACTTGCCAAACCCAATATGTATTGTTGGTATTAGGGTCTTGATAATCGCAGAATATTCTTGTATTCCTGGATAATCTTTTATCTAGCTAGCTTACAAGTTTTTGCACACCTAGCTACCATAAACCCTCGCAAGAAACCAAGTCAAATTAAGTTATGATTTCAAATGATACTTCAATAGTTCAATTCATACACAAATTCACCCTTAAACATGTAAAAATGCGAGAGACTTTCGATAACAACTAGAATATTATTAACTCAATCGTTATCACCGCAAGTGGAGGAATTGAAGTTCTCTAAAAAGAGACTAAATCCAAAGTTATTAATCAATAGGTAAAGAACATCATATCAAGAGCATTTATAAATCATTTATGTAAATTGTAAAAGAATATGATCAGACTACAAAATTATAAACAACATAGTATATCTTAACAAAATAGCTACAAATAATTCTTAAGCAACATATATAACTAATTACATCCATGATTCATAACCTATTTCACTAACACTAACAATAGTTTTTGAATTACTGCTATCTCATAATTCTATATACTAAGTGTAACCTGCATATATAAGAGTACGTGCAGTGGCGGATCCAGGAACAAAAAATCACATGACACGATTAGGTACGTACGTTGTCTAGCGCTTTCTTTTGTTGTGAAGTGGATTTGAACCAGTTGGAACTCTTCGCTTCTGGGACTCAAGATCTGTAGAGCTTGGAGGCATAGTTGTCGAAGGAATAACGAGCTGTTCGGTTACTTGTGACGGACGTGGAAAGGCTGCTGGCGGTATAGCGTTGAACCGTGATGTTGAAATGGTGGTGGTTGCAAATAGGAGGAAAATTAGAGAGAAAATGATGTGAAAACGTATCATGGTTTGAACTTTGAACAATATAGGAATGTAAATTGTGGGCTTAGTTAAATACCAATATTGGAAAGGTAGGTGTAGTGACATCCACACTTTTTATACATGCAAATTGTAGCTTGCTTCTTTTTGATCTTTTTTGATTTTAGAAAAGAATACGACTATTTTTACAACTGCTGCAAAGCATTTTTTTATTTATTTATTTTTAATCATATGTGGTTTTGGAACTTTGCAATAATGCTCATTTTCATCATATTAAAGCCAATACAACAAAAAGTATTGCATATTGTATTTATAATGTGGTCCAGATGGTCAATGACATAAATACCCTGTATTAAGTATTAGTTCTGCCTTTTTGTTTGGCAAACTAAACCTAGATTTTAAAGTCGGTTTTTAACTTCTTTTGTTTTTACCAAATGTTTTGTAGTCAAGCGTACGTTACCTCATATTGTGTAATATTTTCAAAAAAGGTTGTTGTCAAGTCCTATTTAAGGTATGTGACACATGATTGCAATGTATATATATTGTGCGATTGTTAGTGCGGTTGAAAAAACTAAACCTTGTTTGTTTTAATTTCTTAAAGCAAATACGGGTCAAAACGACAATTTATAATCGTTAAATGTTTGTTTAATATGACCCGACGCATATTACAAACACGTTTAATTAATACATTTCTTCTAACAAAATGCTGATTATCAAAAATATTGACTAACCTATAAGTCTCGTACCAAAAACAATATTAGGCAATACTCAGATTAACACACCAACTGTATTAACCATATACTTAGTAGCACCATAACGATTACAACCACTATTAGGTTTTGGAATTACATGAGGTACATACATAAATATTAGCTTGAAAGTATCAATTTAACCAACCAATTTAAATTGACACATATTGGTTAAATGTGAAGGGACATTAGCTATAAGTGGACGGTAGCATAGGGCGGTTGATGATGGCATTTTTGGTATTCAAATTAGTGGTTCCATTAATATGTGAAATGTGTAATGAAATATTATTTGACTTTGAATTCTTCCAATGGAAAATGACATTGGTCCTACATGAGTGTATATATAGTAACTAGTTATAATACCCGCGCACGCGCGGGTTTTTTTTAAAAAATTTTGAATGATATATTTTTATTTATTAAAAAACAAATAATTTAATTTTTATTTTGTTTGATTTATGATTTTTAATTGTAGTTTTTTATGATTAAAGATAATCATTTAAATCTTATCTATATTTTTTGTATTTATCTTCTACTTGTATAGTATATCAACAAAACGAATTTAAAAACTTATAAATTAAATAATAATTAACATATTACCTAATAAGGAAATATTCTTTTTTTTCAAAATGACAAAGTACCCACTAGGGGTTTTGTTTTATTATATAAGAGATATTGTCATTATGCAAAATAAATAGTCAAATGCCGACGCATTCGATTACATGGTTGAAACTTTGATAAATCTCGATGGTATAATTACTTAAGACTAGAAGCAACGCGTATAGTGCTCCTTTTATTTAAATGGAACTTGTTTGACTTTCACTAATGGAAGTGGTTCGAATCTAGACTTTTTTCTTTTTCTTAATTTCATCCAAATATAAATAGTTGACATTTTCGGCATGTTCCTTATAATATTCCCATCGACACACGACATCTTCCAAATTAATAATTGCATGTATTAATACTGGCTTGATACATTTTGGTAAACATACAAATCAACATTAAAATCACTTTAATTCATATCTTAGTTTGGAGATATCTTGTTGTTTGCGTAGCTTTCAATTTGGTGTTAGATAATTTTATGTCATGGATGAATCGTTTTCAAATTAAAAGTAGAGGGAGTTCAGTAAAGATCAACAAAAGTTCAAATATCAAATGGATAAATCTTTGCTAAAACAAAAATTGGATAAATCTTGATCATTTATTTTCATTAAAAAAAATTACTTTTTTTTTTCTTTTTTTCTTTTCTTTTAAAAAAAAATTAAATATCTTAAAAACGATAAATTATTAAGCGGAAAAAAAAAAATACACAGTCGTGAAGAAAATTAATTTTTTTGAAATTGTCACGAAAATATCAACAAAAAAAGAAAAAAAAAATCAAAATTTATTTTTCACATGTCATGAAAAAAAATTCTAAAAAAATTATTTCAAAAAAATGAAAAAAAAAATTCCAAAAATAATTTCAGAAAAAAAAGAATTTCGAAAAAAATGGGAAAAAAAATAGAGACGGTGGACGCAATTTTCTCCTTACGACAGGGACCATTTATGTAATTTAGCTTAGGGACTAAACATGTAAATATCTAAAAGTTATCAAAAATGTTCCAAATTGTATTTTATGATTAGTANTATTTCAAAAAAATGAAAAAAAAAATTCCAAAAATAATTTCAGAAAAAAAAGAATTTCGAAAAAAATGGGAAAAAAAATAGAGACGGTGGACGCAATTTTCTCCTTACGACAGGGACCATTTATGTAATTTAGCTTAGGGACGGTGGATGCAATTTTCGCAAACCGACAGGGACCATTTATGTAATTTCAAATTTGGAAGGGTAAAACGGTCATAATACCTAAAGAAAGACAAAAGTGTCAACATTAGAGTTCAAAATAAGATTTTTTTTAGTTCGCTACGCAAAAGTTAAATTTTTGAAAAGTATGATGCTTTTTTAAAGAATTATCCCTGTATACAAAGATAGGTCACACATTAGTGAAAGAAATGATATGACAATAGCTGACTTTAGAGTAAGGGTGTGATTACATGCCCTTTTTTGAGCCGTTTTGCTAAATCAGCGCCATGTCAGTTTTTCACATTTCACATTCATACACCAAAAATACCCCTCCTTCGTTTCACATGACGTTTGTGTGTCTTTTCTCACTTTTTGAGCCGCCATCATTTTTTCAAATTTTCACACAAACTAAATATTCATTCATAAATTAAAAATACAATACGAATATGGAACTTAAAAAAGAGCACGGAAAAAAAATTACGGAAATTAAAAACACATACGAAACTTAAAAAATACAATACTAATTCGGAAAATTTTATTGTTGTTGATATTTCTTGACGATTTCATCTTTTTGTCATTTGATGAACCTTGCTCAGTCTAGTGGCAAACTCGGGTCGATTGGCGTATTGAGAAACTTCAACTCTTCCATTTTCATTATTACCTCGTCTTTTTTCCTCGACGTCTCATATGCCATTTGAGTGGATTCTCGTTTAAGTCGCAACTCATTTTGCATGGTGGCAGCAAATTTCGACGGGTTACTTCCTACCTTGTTTTTTTCAAAGGATGTCTTTCCTTGCCCCGAGTGGTCTTGCATCCTCGCCGAATAGGCCGGCACGTTCGATTTGATCAACTGGGTCGACGGGTTCGGGCGAATCCCACTTGTGATGTTCTTTCAATATTTCCCAAGCATGTTGTTGCGTAAAATTTTGATTTCCTTTTGGGGACTCGTCACGGAATGCTTGTTTTGCACACTTCAAAAGTCCGCCTCGTTTTCCCCTTTTTATTTCCAAGGCATTTAAAATGTTTGTAGATAGAGTTGAACCTCGTACAATTAGCTTTCAAAGTTGCCCACTTTCCATTCAATATATCTTTGGTACGCTTATGATGAGCGAATCCGTTGTACATTGTAAGAACCCCTTTCCAAAACGAATAATCTTTTTGGTCATTTCCAACTTGTTGATCCTCGGAAATGGCAACATAACACATGGCTAATAACCTTTCCTCCGTCTCCTTCCAACGAGAATGACTTCGTAGGGCTTCGGATTGGATTCCGTGTTAGGTACTTCGACGGTGGTACGTTTTGCAACTCGTTTTTTTCGCCCGCCTTTGGACGACGAGGTTTTTTTTGGTTGTGGGATCGGTTCGATTTCTTGTGTTTCTTGAGCTGCATTTGGAGGTGGATTTTGTTGGAGATTTTGAAAGTGTTGGTTTAGCACGTGATTTTGATATTGATGATATATTTGTTCGGGGGTCGGCATATTCAGCATACTTGACATATCCCCTAAACCCGACATACCCGGAATAGAGTATTGGGTACCAAAAGGAGGATATTGCGAAGATGTCGAATAGCCGGACGAAGGCGTATTTGGGATAGACGATGACGATTGTTGTGACATATTTAGTAGATTTTGGAAAAGTAGATCGGTAAGAGGGTTTGGAGGGTTTTGAGACTTTTGAAAGTAATATGTTTTTAGTGTGTAAAGAAGTGATGATGGAAAGGTAAGTATTGTGTGTAATTTTATTGAGTTTATATAGAGTGGTAAAGTTTATAGTTTTAGTTTTTTTTTAATGGGAAAAAAAACCCTAGCCGTTATCAAACCAAACGGTCAAAAAATTTAAATGTTCCTCACTTTGGTGCAGCGCCAGTTTACTCACATTTTTTTGGCACTGAAGCATGATGGTGTGGTGGCGCGTGTTTGGCGGCGCCAAAACGATGGACACGTATGAATGGCGCGATACAAAAGTTAACACACCCCTCCCTCTTGGATGATAAATAAAATAATAGAATAAATGGCATCATAATCTTAGAGTGTACAGTGGTGTGTTAGGAGGATCGTTATAGATACGCCATAGACGCATTGGGTAGGTGTGTCATCGCCATATAGTTCAAATTTTGTGTATTTTTTAGAGTAAAAGTAGAGTGAGTGGAGGGTTTTGGGTTATGTGTTATATATGAATGCTATTGGGGAAGCTACTTTTTTTTTTGTTTATGTTATACGAGTGTTGTAAATCAAAAGTTCATGTGACAGTAACGACTATAACACGCGCATATGGCATGTTGCACCTAACACTTTTATTTTTAACGAATATTCAACATTTAAGACTTGAAGTTTAGATGATTTTTTGTTGATATAAATAATGTCTAAAAACGTTATTAATGTTTTTCGATATCTCTATGTTTTGATAATCACAAAATGAAAACTCATTAAACTAAAAGATTATGACGTAAACAAGTATTTAGTAGTAAATATTAATTTTAACAACCAAATTACTTAAGGTATGAATAAACAAAATATTTAATGCATTATATGATCAAAAGAACATTTTCTTAATCAACAGATTTTTTATAAAATGTCACAAATATTTTATATCTTTTAGAAAATTATTTTTGGTATTAAATAAATATATTAAATCCATTATAAATATATGAATTCAAATTTTCAAACAAAAATGACAAAAATATTCCAGAAAAACCTTCCTCACAAAAAGACAAAGCTGAGCAACGGATATAAGAAGCGGCCCCCTTAATTATCTAGGCGGCCCCTTTAATTATTAAGGGGACCGGCCACGCTCCCTTACCCTCCAGCTTTGCCTATAAATACTGGACATTCCTTAGACTATTTCCTCACTTTTTTTGCACAAAAATTTCTATCCAAATCTTTCTTAATTATTCTATTTAATTCTTTGATCATATAATCATAAGCTTTTGTTTCCAAGTAATCCAAGCTTCATCAATTCAAGTGCAAAGAGAAGAATACTTCTATTAATCAAGAATAGAAGTATTACAACTTAGTATCATCTTGCTACTTAAGTTGTTTGTTCATTCCACTTTGTAAATCATACATTCATTGGGGTATAAGGTGTGTATATTGGTTAGTTAAATTTAGACATAGGCAACTAGATTAGTTTGGAGTGATGAAGTAGTAAAAGAAGTGAAGAAGTAGAGGTGTATAGGAGTAGTGGTTAGTAGTGAAGATATAGAAGCCATAGCATAGTGAAGAAGCTGTAAAGTAGTGAAGATATAGAAGCCGTAGCATAGTGAAGAAATAGAAGCCGTAAAGTAGTGAAGACGTAGAAGCCTTAAAGAAGTGAAGAAGTAGAAGCCTTAAATAAGTAGAAGTAGTGAAGTAGTGAAGATATAGAAGCCATAACATAGTGAAGAAATAGAAGCCGTATAGTAGTGAAGAAATAGAAACCGTGAAGAAGTAGAAGTAGTGAAGTAGTGATGAAATTGAAGCCATAGAGTAGTGAAGAAATAAAAGCTTTGAAGAAGTGATAGAGTAGGAGTCGTGAAGTGGTGAAGAAATATAAGTTGTGAAGAAGTGAAGAATAGAAGTGAAGAAGTTGTGAGAAGTTGTGAAGAAGTGAAGAAGTTGTGAAGAAGTTGTGTTGTGCTTGAAGTTGTGAGATTGGTTCTAGCTAGGATTAGAACTCGACCTTTAGCTTAGTGTCGTTAATCGGTGTAAGGCTATAAGCAAAGGTGTGTAAGGTTTTCTCCGCCATAAGGGAGCTCGTTGACATAGTGAAGAAAACTCTCGAGTGTGGTACTCGGGGAGTGGAGTAGGGCGAAGAGGTGCTTCGTAGCCGAACCACTACAAATCCTTTGTCTCGCAGTTGGATCTTTCCATCTCTTACTCATTACTTAGCTTACTTATTTATCTCTAGTATATAGTTATAATAGCTTATATTGTTATATTGTGCATGTGTTGATTTCACATAAAGATCAAACAAAATTCCATTCATAAAACAAAGTTTTGAAAACAAACTCAAAAGCATACATATATAAAATTGAACATATTACTTACATGTTGTTTTTATACTAAAGTCAAATAGAAAATTTTCAATATACATTGAACAAATCAAAAAGAGGTAAATCTATTCAACCCCCTTCTAGTTTTCCACAATTGGTAGCAGAGCCAAGTTAAACAAGATTTTTAAAATATATTATATTTTAAAACTTGTAACGATCTATATAATCTGAAAAATATTTAGAAGGGGAATTTATGCAACAAGCACCATTATTTGAAAATGACCATTTTCTTGAATGGAAAAACAAATTTGAAAATTATGTGAAATCAATCGATCTTGATCTTTGGCATGTCATTTCGATTGGTGATTTTCAACCAACGAAAAGGGATTTTGAAAACAATAATGATTATTTCAAAACAAAGCATGATAAAAACTATGAGGCTAAAATACTTATTTATAAACCTTTGTCGAAAGATGAATATGAAAGAATATTCTTATGCCAAACGGCTAATGATATTTGGAAAAATCTTATAAACTTTCATCAAGAAAAATGTCAAGCCAAAGATGAAGAATTTGATCTTGCACATGAATTAGTTGTACTAGAAAACTTAATAGATAGACATTTAGATACATGTGCTACTAGTTCAAATGTTTTAAATGAAGGTATTAATGATGAAAACTACATATATCAAATCCGAAGAGAACTTATTAAAGAATCATGGAGCGACACGGACGAAGAAGAAGATTACTATCCGGTATGTGAAGAATATGAATTGGATACAATTTTAAATACGGCACAATCCGAAACTGAACATTTTTGCTATGACCAATTCATTTTAGAATTTTCAAAATTAGAAAATGAATTTAAACACTTTTCCAACATAGACATAAAAACTACCTCTAAAAATGAATCATCAAATCTTTCTGAAAGTAATTTTGAAAAGAAATAATTTTAGAAAGATAAAATGTATAGACTTGAAAGTAACATAAAAATTAATCTAGAATGCAAAACATGTCAAGAATATAAACATAAAATCAAAAAACTAAATGAAAGAGCAAAAATATTAGCTAAATTTGAAGAGAGTTCCAAATCTCTTAAATACTTACTAAGTAGTCAAAAATCATTTGAAGATAAAACCGGTTTAGGATTTGATTCGGATAACTCATCAACAAGCAAATCAAAGCAAATTGAATTTGTAAAACCTAGTAGAGAAATTTAGAATTAACTTTATTTACAACTATTATTAATTGTATAAGTCAAGAAAGTCATTGTTTGCTCGTTAAGACAAACTATTGATGAATTCTTGTACTTCTTAGCGACATCCTTACCATGTGCATTCAAATGCAATGGATGTCCTAAACTAACGATCTCGGACCCATGAGAATCTGGGTACCAAGTTGTCTTGCATGATTAGGTAGTAAACGCATGAAGAGACGAATCTCAATTATATGATGGCATACTCACTTTCGAAACATACACATGAAGACAAGTGAATCATATAATTTTGAATCATATTCAACACATCACACGATTAGCAAATGACGTTGTGGAATTCAGTTGTTGCGGCTATTAAAGAATTGATGAAGAGTTCTCCACTATTTGATCGTTAATTTTGAGAAGTCTTCGATGTAGTTTTAACAAGTACTTCAAGATTACCAAATGTAAATGGATATTAAAATAACAAGTGTTAACCAAGAAAGACGTCTTAAATTCCATTGCATAATGACGAAGAATCGCTAGACAACCTCAAGATAAAGAAATCAAACGCAAATGTTTATGAAAAATATGGCTCATGTAAAAGGAAGTATCTCTACTAAGGACATTCAAATCATCTCATCAATATATGTTCAAAGTCATCAAGAAGTCATAATCAAATGGTACTCATCAAAGATGCATGGAGTGATTGAAATGAAGATGTGAAAGATTCTACATAAAGATGTTATATGCATTAAGGATAAGGCATCAATTAATTCATATACAAGACATGATTCGGATCAAGCCACTTTGGTCTTAAAAATCGTTGGAAGATTATCTTGTTACGCTATCATACCTTGGCTAACTTGAAGATTCATCCATCATTCACAAGCTTACTCATCATCCTAAAACTTTATAAAGAAAATCTGGACTCAAGGTAATTTTTCTTTTTAAAACTTACGAGTAATTATATTATACTTGACTATACCATAATTAGTTTCTATGATATACTTAAGGTTGTAGGTTTGCATTGTTCTTATATTCTTAGTTATATTCATTTTTTATGTGTATACTAGAACTCCCTTTAATTGACCCTCTAATCATTGAATAAATTGTTCACCCTCGAATTCATTATTGAATATGGAAACCTTCTATGCTCACTAGTAGAGAATTTAGTAAATATGATTAATTATCAACATAGAAGCAGGATTAGAAATATCATAATATTACATAGGGTTAAGACAAGATTTCGTAGACTATAATGTTAAGTTAGATAAGTGTGCGAAAATTAAGTAGTTATAGATATTAGGATATATTCCTTTCACCACTCTTGCATCATACATATAGAACTACGTCATCACTCACTTATGATCATAGTTCATGTAGAAAAGGGTAGCATGTGACAATAGACTTAACCAATCCTCTTGAGCATAAGATCTTTAATAAACATTGATTGTACAATAATTTGCACGACCAGGCCTTTGATAGCGATAAAAGGATATAGGGGATGTTGTGGTTGAGCCAAGCTTGTGTCTAACCTGAAAATAAAAAATACGAAGACACTACGTTAAGTGATTGCGTAGGGGTTGGGCCCTGTGAACCACCTCCGGCATGTGAATAAGTATTTGGTATGATAATGTAGGTGAAATGTAGTAAAGTGGAGTTGTTGAGATTGCATACCAGAACTGAAACTCGTCCAAGACTATTTATAGGGGAAGAAAACAGCCTTGGGGAGTGTTTCCACATTTGTAGGAGATCATGGGGGTGTCCCATGATTTTATGGTTAACCGCTAGGGCTTGATAAATTATTCTAGGGCATACTTCCTATGGTTATAAAAGGAATATTACTTAGGGTTTTTCTAAGGTTTTCCTAATTCAAAGAGTTCGTATTTTCTAGGTTTGATTGATGATTTTCCTCATCATCATCAATCATCTTTTCTATAGTGCATATCCTAAAACGGGCAAAGGCTATTTTATGGTGGTGTCTCATTTGGTTTTTCTGTATTTTAGCTACCTTAAAACGGGTTTCTTTTAAGGTATTTCTTAAACTACTATCGTCAGGTTGATTACCTAAGTTATTATCATGACCTTTTTCTATCTTCTCAAGAAGGTCAAGGAAAATTTCATCTAAGTTATTTAAAATTTCCTCTAATTGATTTTCCTGGTTTTCTAAGGTTGTCCTAGTGGGGTTTTCTCCAAATTCATCTTTCCAAGATAAAATGAGAGGGTTTACTAAGTAAGGTTAGGTGCTAATGTGTAGGGTTTCCTAAGGTCATATCTAGGGGTATAGATAGGGATAGGGTTCCTAGGTATACATGGTTCTCTAAAGAGAAAGAAACCATGGGGTTCTAATCTAGGAGTGGGGAATGGTGGATGTAAAACAGGGTTTAGGGGGGTTATAGGTGTTGCCTTAGCATAGAAATCTCTCAAGTGTTTTAAGTGTGGGTTATCTAGGAATGGTGTAAAACCTAAGGGTGAAGGTGTATCTAAACTATTCCTAAAGTCTCCGAAGGTATCGGGAAGGTAGGGTTTAGGGGAATAATCTAGTACATTCGGAGAGGATAGATCATTCTCCGGATGTAGACTAGATGAGACGGGGGTAGAGTAGTGGGTAGTAGACATAGCTAACTAATAATAGAGATGATATGCATTATGCAATAGTTATGCAACTAAGTACTATTCTAAATGCATCATTTAGCAGTTAAGCAGTTAAGAACTATACTAACCTTAGCATGTATGATTACGGACGATGGCAGGGGCACTGAGGACTTTCTTGGGTTTGGGAAAAGTAGTTGTAGTTTAGGTTTTGACCTTGTTCTCTGATCGTACAATAATTTTCACGACCAGGCCTTCAATAGCGATCAAAGGATATAGGGGATGTTGTGGTTGAGCCAAGCTTGTGTCTAACCTGAAAATAAGAAATACGAAGACACTACGTTAAGTGATTGCGCAGGGGTTGGGCCCTGCGAACCACCTCCGGCGTGTGAATAATTATTTGGTATGATAATGTAGGTGAAATGTAGTAAAGCGGAGTTGTTGAGATTGCATACCAGAACTGAAACTCGTCCAAGACTATTTATAGGGGAAGAAAACAGCCTTGGGGAGTGTTTCCACGTTTGTAGGAGATCATGGGGGTGTCCCATGATTTTATGGTTAACCGCTAGGGCTTGATGTCCACTCCTCTTGAATTACCGGGTCAGTCAAAGAGGAAGAGAGAACATGGATAAAACAGGGGACGTGGGTAAGACTTGGTCTTAGCCCTCTTTCTNCGTTTGTAGGAGATCATGGGGGTGTCCCATGATTTTATGGTTAACCGCTAGGGCTTGATGTCCACTCCTCTTGAATTACCGGGTCAGTCAAAGAGGAAGAGAGAACATGGATAAAACAGGGGACGTGGGTAAGACTTGGTCTTAGCCCTCTTTCTGTCTTATGTTTTTGGAGAATACCCCGAAGGGCTTATTCCTTCGTTTGGCGAATTCCCAGCTGGTAACTAGATCATGAGAGATTAGTTTTACACCCAAGAAGGTTTTAGGAGGCTAGCTAGAGCCTGCGATCGTGTAGGTTTCGAGTAGACACGAAGGGGAGTCCTTCGACCAACTCGGAGGGTACATTATCAAGCCCCCCAGTCGAAAGTGATGTACATGACCGAGGGTACATTGCTTACGACTCTATGTAGTCTTTCAAAATCTTTACAAGAGGGAAATATGCCCTGAAATTTAAATGTGCATTAAATGCGCCCCTTTTCAAGTGTGGCAGCTACAACGGCATATTTATCGGAAACTCCAAACATCCATTTAAAATTTAAATGTTTGTTAGGGGTCCAGATACATAGCATATATCAGAACACGTCTGCGACGATCAATAGAGGTTCAAAACTCTATAAATACGCATAAACTCAAAAACCCTAATTACCTTTAACCACGCAATGGTCGTGCCATTCCGGGCAAAAGGTAACATTNTTAAAATTTAAATGTTTGTCAGGGGTCCAGATACATAGCATATATCAGAACACATTTGCGACGGTCAATAGAGGTTCAAAACTCTATAAATACGCATAAACTCAAAAACCCTAATTACCTTTAACCACGCAATCGTCGTGCCATTCCGGGCAAAAGGTAACATTCCTTATCAATCTTTAATACTTCAAATATCGCCTTTCTTCATGGATGCCAAACGTATTATCAGGCAGCAAAAATGCAACCTATCAAAGGAAGCATTGGCCACCTTCTTAAAAACGTATCCCATACCCCGTCAATATAAAGTAATCCTTCCCACAAAAGACCAAAGCATTTACGATGCTCCTAAATGGTACGTTGGTTTGTACATCCATGCATTCACTCGATCAAACTTGAGAATTCCCCTCCATCCTCTTTTCCTGGAGTTGTTACAGTACTACAAAGTACATATATCAAGATTTAACCCTTTCGGCCTGGCCAAACTTACTACCTACATAGTAATGTGTAGGGCATACGGATATGAGCCAAACTTAACCGTGCTACGAGGTTTCCTCAACTTGTGCCCTGGTGGCGATTGGTTAACCCTTTCTAAGAGGGGAGAGTCAAATGTCCCCGTATTAGTTACAAAGCCTTTCACAAATATTACCAATTGGAAAGGAAAATTCTTTTTTGTGCAAAGTACAATCATACCCCCACAATATCCCGCTCTCTTAGATGAATCCTACCGATTCGATCGCAAGAAATTTAATGATCAACTGCCGACCGATGTTCACGCTGATCCATTATACCAGCGTCTTACACGCTATCCTGTGGATGTGCAAACTTTCCCCGAACCTATCTTGTATATGGCGGGTATCGTTAATCATTGGGAGGGCACTCCATTGGAGCCTGAGATAGAGTGTGAAGGAAAAAGTATGTAAACATGTCTATTAAAATAGATAAGTAACTCATCTGACTGTATTCATGCTGTTTGTTCCTTTTGCAGAGATGTCTTTTCGAAACTTTGTCATTTTCTGGTGGTGCAAAAGAGGTGAGTTTTCTGCCTAGAGAAGCGGCGAACTTCAGCTACGGAACTGGCTCCCCCTCCGTTTCTGTCAACAATAATGACGTGGACGCCCTTGTCGTTGAAGAAGAGGATACGGCACTAGCTCCTCTAAACACAGAGGAAAACCCCCTTCTTATTGAGGATACTGCTGATTCGGACGAGTCTCCTGCCAGCGAAAACCAGACTGCTGTCACTAGCTCCATGGGAGTAGCTAATAGGGTGTCCGAGAGGAAGAAAGACCCTTCCAAAATCATAAAGACTGAACTGAAAAGGATACCAGACATTCCCCTTCCTCCTTATTGATTCGTTAGGCAAAAAGAATCTCTTGATAAAACAATTGTGACTGTGGTTTTGGAGGATGTCGAAGATGAAGACATTCATGGCAAGAATCTTAAAAGATCTTCATACTTTTTATATGAACCATAGTTTGATCGCCAACTATTATGCAGGGCTATCTAATACCAAAGAATTGCCAAACTCTTTTGCTTGCCATCGATTGGTCGAAGGCCTTGCCCCTTCTGGTTGGAAACAGTCACTCGCTAGCATGTCTCTTGAGAGGTTATGTGACCTTCACGACAAGAGTTATACCCGGCAAGCCATGCTTGACAACCATGTTGGGAATAAAGCTAACAGTTACCACTGATAAGCTTGTGGAAGACACTGCTGAAGAATGCACTAGCAGTGGAAACACATTACCACCGCTAGTACATATTATTACCACTGCTGTTAGGATAACTGTTATATATTAGTATGTAGATAAATATAGAAAAGATCTTGTGTATATTCTATTATGATAGTTTTATGTTTATCTTGTAAAGGACTCCTTGTGCTATAAAAGGAGGTCCTAGGTCATTGTTCTAGGTACGTATCAACCTTAGAAAGCTTCAAGGTGTAACCCTAGTGATAAGCAAGATCACTCGTATTATTATCAATAATATTGAAGCTTTGTGTTAAACTTACAACTATTCTCACTTACATTACATCATACAATTCATATTCTAAGTATTGTTAAGTATATTCCGCGTGCTTAATAATATAACTCAAAGTATCACTCTAACACAAGGTGTGTGTTTAGATCCTA
>LBNU01017120.1:207839-221054 GCA_014162995.1 Artemisia annua | reverse complement strand
ACGATGAATAGTAAAATGATGAATAGTGATCGATGAATAGTAAATGATGAATAGTAACGGGTGAATAGTGAAATGTCGAGGTTTGGGAAATGACCTGAAATTGTGGGTTGTGACACAAGCCATGCTTGACAACCATCTCAACATTCGCACCAGGGAGCTGATCCAATCTGTGAAAAATGCCAAAGAAGAATTGGGTATTGTAGTGGCTAGAGAGAGGAGCAGGGAATTAAAGTCTGCTGAATTGGAGGCAAAATGTAACCAAGCCAAGAAGGATCTTGAAAAGAGCCCAGTTGTGCAAGGCCTTCGAGTGGACCTTATGAAACTTGCCAGTCAACTAAAAGAAGCACAAGTTGAGTGTGGGAGGCCTAAATTGGAGGATTCAAAGCGAATTGGCTTATGAGAGAGGGCTAAAACACTCAAATTCAAATGCGAAGGCCTCGAAGCCGAAATAAGTAAGCTGCTTACGCAGGAGCATAATCTGAAAGAGAAAGTAAGCTGTTTAACTGCTCAGTGTCAAGGTCTTCAAGAGGAAAGAGCCGAAATTGTATCTAAAGTTGTCCCATATATCGCCATGGAATTATACCATAGTGATGAGGTTGGAAAGATTATAGCTGATTTGGTGAATGCCGCGATTTACCATGGTAAATGCACCACGTTGGAGGAAATCGCTGCTACCGAAGACCTGTGATCCTTTCAAAGGTGAGATATTATCGTCCCTCTCATGAAAGAGAGTATGATCACATGAACAATGTTCTTGCATCAGCAGAGTTTCCGTTCCTTAGTGAAGCAACCGTTGATCCATTGGCCTCGGTCATAGAGCTTCTGTCAAAAAAGCCTCAAAGGATTCTACCACCGTCCTTTAGTAAGGAGGCTTTGCCCATGAAGCCTCCCTCTCCGGAGGATTTAAACTCTTCCGATAATGTTTGAAGGCTGCCATGTTGGCATTGAAATAATCCCAAGGGTGGTTTATACCCGAGAATGATTTTCATATTGTCTTTGTGTTATTAATGACAATTTGGTATTTTAGATTTTTCCATTTTCTTCTCATAACATTATTAATGTTAACGTACAACCTAAGGCTCCTTTGAAGGGTATCCTTATTGTGTATACTTTGAACCAAGATTTTTAGCAATCGTATAATTTGACTGCTGACGGAGGGTTGCGACCCACCCCGTCTTTACATCCGTGTTGGCGCGAAGGGTTTTTAATTTCCCCAAGGCTCTTAGGAAAGTTAATGTGAATTGTGACGGACATTTTGGAAAGGCAAGAGTGCCTTGATACGTCCTTCGAACATTGAAACTTATAGTACTTGGCTGAATAAATCTTTGTTGTGCGAAACAGAAGATTCAAAGGAGAGTATTATATCATTAATTGGGTAGGGAGGATTACATCATTTTAAGAAATGAATACTAGGACGCCTACCATTAATGCTTCGTTCTCCAAAACTAAGAAGAATGTAATACAAAAATTGTAAATGAGCAAAACGCTTAGAAGGTCGTAAGTTTTATATGTAAAACTTACGAAGGTTGGTACCATTCCATGTTCCATCAACCTCATCGCCAAATAGTTTTGCGAGTTTATAAGCCCCATTACCATAGGCTTCCGCAATTACGTAGGGTCCTTCCCATGTGGGCCCTAGATTGCCTTGATACTCGGCTTTGCTTGCGCTATTAAGACGGAGGACGTACTCGCCAGGCTTGAAAGTTGAAGGTCGAACCCTGCTGTTATAGTACTTCTCAAATTTTTGCTTATACATGGCCTCTCTAATAGAAGCTATTTCCCTTCTTTCTTCAAGCAAATCAAGGTTTTCTCGAAGTCTTTCCTCGTTTGCAGAGGTGTCGAAGTTCACAACACGTTCTATTTCAACGCTTATTTCTAAAGGGATAACGGCTTCTGTCCCATAGGTGAGGCTAAATGGTGTTTCCCCATACCTTGACTTGGGGTGTGCCCTATGGGCCCAAAGGACTTGTGGAAGCTCGTCTACCCATCCTTGGTGACTTCGTCCTAATCTTCGTTCAATCCCATTAACGATGTCCCTGTTGGTGACTTCTACTTGAGGGTGATACACGGAGGTGAATGATTGCTTGATCTTCAGACCCTTGCAAAAGGTATGAAATACTCCTTCTGCGAACTGCTTTCCATTGTCGGAGACAATGATGTGGGGCACTCCGAAGCGACATATGATGTGTTCCCAAACAAACTTTTCCATGTGTCTACCTGTCACTGATGCCAAAGGTTTGGCTTCTACCCATTTGGTAAAATAGTCTATAGCGACTACTAGGAACTTTACTCCTCCTGGCGCCAGGGGTAGAGGTCCAAAAATGTCAATGCCCCATTGGGAGAAAGGCCACGCAGATGTGACAGAGGTCATATCTTGCTTCGGGAGTCTGGGGACATTCGAATGGATCTGGCATGCCTCACATTTGTGTATCATGTTTGTTGCATCCCTGTGCATCGATGGCCAGTAATATCCCAGCTTCATGATTTTCGAGACAACAGATCGAGGCCCTGCGTGTAAGCTGCAAGATCCTTTGTGAACTTCGCGTATTATGTACGAAGCTTGTTTTGGCCCCACACAACGAAGCCACGAGGAGAGGAAAGATCTTCTGTATAAGTTATCCCCTATTAGCCTATATTGTGGAGCTTTGATCCGAACTTTTCTTGTCGACTTCGGATCTTCTGGTAGGATTCCGCTTATTAGGTATTCCCTGATCGGAGTCATCCAGTTGTCTCCTTCTTCGAATATGACATCAGATACTTCCTTTCTTTGAATGGATCTTTCTACTAGGATTTCAACCAAGACCTCTTTAGTTAGGTGGGCAAAAGCCATCGAAGCTAACTTGCTGAGTGCATCCACTTTCTTGTTTTGATTTTGTCTGACGTGCTCAATCGTGTAAGATGCGAATCCATTTAGGATTTCCTTAGCTTTTTCTATGTATTCTTTGATGGTAGGCTGCCTTGCCTCACAAGATCCTTTGATTTGATTCGCGACTAACTGCGAGTCGACGAGGATTAGCAAATGGTGTACATCCATGCTCCTGGCTAATCGAAGGCCTGCTAATAGAGCCTCATACTCAGCCTCGTTATTTGTTGCTTCGAATTCGAACCGTAACGCGTAGGTGTACTCTTTTCCCTCTGGATCTACTAGCATCAAACCTGCACCTGAACCATCGGAACTAGAGGCTCCGTCTGTGTACAATTTCCATTTTGCTTTCTCTTCCGAGGGTATTATGTTAGGTACTTCCTTTAGTTTGCCAGGTTCGGAAGGGGTTTTGGCCAAGAAGTCTGCAAGTATCTGGCCCTTTATAGAGTTTCTTCCCTTATACTCTATTTCGTGCTCCCCTAATTCAATGGCCCATTTTGCTATCCTTCCTGACTTCTCGGGTCTAGAGAGTATCTGCTTGATGGCTTGTTAGTTAACACCGTGATGGGATGAGCCTGGAAGTACCTTCGAAGACGTCTTGTCGCATGGATCAAAGCTAGGATCAGCTTTTCTAACTCCGGGTAATTTAACTCAGCTCCCTGCAAGACTCGACTGACAAAGTAGATTGGGATTTGTTTCTTTTCCCTCTCTGCTAGGAGGACTGCACTGATACTCTCGCAAGACGAAGCAATGTACATGTACAATACTTCCCCGCTGATCGGTGCTGTAAGTGTTGGTAAAATTTCCATGAATTCTTTCAACTTTTGGAAGGCGGCTTCGGCTTCGATACTCCACTGGAAGGTCTTCTTGTCCGTGCATCCTTTGAGGGTCTTAAAGAATTGCAATGACCGGTCAGCACCTTTCGACAAGAATCTGCTTAGGGCTGCTAGTTTCCCATTAAGGCTTTGCACTTCCTTTAACGTTTTTGGGGCCTGCAAATCCGTGATGGCCTTTACCTTTGAGGGGTTGGCTTTGATCCCTTGTTTTGTGATCAGATGCCCTAGAAATTGTCCCTCCTCGACACCGAAGGAACATTTCTTGGGATTGAGCTTCATATTTATGGCTCTTAACTGGTCGAAGGTTTCTTTAATATCGGAGAGTAGGCCCTCTTCCGTCCTACTCTTTATGACCATATCGTCGACGTATGCTTCCAAATTCCTGCCTATTTGCTTATTGAAGGCTTTATCTACCAGCCGCTGGTATGTTTCCCCTGCGTTTTTCAAACCGAAATGCATCTTTTTGTAACAATAGACTCCCTTACCAGTATAGAAGGTTGTCTTTTCTTCATCTTCTGTTGCCATTTGTATTTGGTGGTACCCCTTGTAAGCATCTAAGAAGCACTTCAAACGAAACCCTGACAAGGATTCCACTTTCCAATCTATCTCTGGTAGGGGGTAGCAATCTATTGGGCATGCCTTATTTATGTCGATGAAATCAACACACATGCGCCATCCTTTGTCACTTTTCTTTACCATAATTGGGTTGGCTACCCACGTTTGGTATTTAACTTCTCGGAGGATCCCAGCTTGCACGAGCTCGTCTACCTCCTTGCAAGCTGCTGCGTTCCTTTCGGGTGCTAGGCTTCGATGCTTCTATTTTACCGGCTCCATATGTTTGAATTCGTTGAGCTTATTTTCCGTACAGAACGGCGTGTCATCGATCATGAGTTTTCTCGGGACCCCTGTCATGTCTGTATGTCCAGGCAAAGACATCCTTGTTGTCTTTTAGGAGTTTCTTCAGACTTGCCTTGAAAGTGGCAGGGAGTTGCTTGCCGATTACTACCGTTTGCTCTGGGTGAAGCTCATTGATCACAACACGTTCCTCAGCGTCTCCGCAGCTCAGGATAGCTTTCGAAAGGTCTTCAGGACTTTCTTTGATCTTTTTCCCGTTATCCTGCATCTTGCTTTTGTGGTGGCTGGAAAGGACGGTTCCAATACCGTAGGCTGTGTGGAACTTAATTGCTGCATGTATCGTGGATACTACAATGCCCATTTTTTGCATGGCGGTCCTTCTTATTAGCAGGTTGTATGGCGAGTCGGATCTTACTATTGCAAACGTAAGGGTTTCTGTTCTCGTCATCCTTCCTTCCCCAATTGTTACTTCCAGGGGGACTTCCCCTAGAGGCCACGAGTGTTCCCCAGAGAATCCCACCAGAGGTATCTTTGAGTCTACCCTATTTGATCTAATCGAAGGTTTGAGCTTTAGGAAACAGTGCTCGTATATGATCTCGCAAGAGCTTCCACAATCCATATAAGCTCTATTTACTTCTCGGTTGGAGATTAGAACCTTGATGACTACGGGGTCATCCGAGGCGTGTTGGTTGACCATGGGGGAAACGTTATTTCCCCTACAGAGTGTGATTCTTCTTCCATTCCCTTTCTTTTCTGGTTCGACCCTCCGCGACAAACCATGAGGATAGGGGATTCGGTAGGATAGAAGTCTTTTTCCACATGAGCCCCGGATGTCTTTTCTTTCCCCTTCTTTATTCCCTTTACCAAGTGTGTTAGTTGTCCTGATTTCACAGCTTCCTCAATCTGCCTCCTCAGTTCCCTGCAACTGTTGGTCTCGTGACCAAAATCTTCATGAAAGTAACAGTACTGAGTTGTGTCTCGGCTTCTACCCTTACTGGTCATGCGAGGAGGCTGTTCGAAGGTCTTTGCCACCCTCTCCGTAGGCAAAATTTCCTTTGGAGACTTTGTAAGATTCTCTATTAAACCATGATTGGGGCTCTTGTTATAAGGAGTGAACCTGTGTTGGGTTTTGCCCTTGTTCTTCGATCCTTCCCATGAAGAAGACCTTGCCATTTTGTCGCCCTCCAACGGGGCTCCGTTGGTAGACACCTCCTTGGCTTCTATCCAAGTGTACGTTTTTTCCATCAGGCCTTTATATGTTGCCGGAAGGTCTGTGGATAAGAATTCCACGAGATTTCGGTTGCGTAGGCCATGAACGAAGCCAGAAATGCGTTGCTCTTCATGTAAGCCTAGGATTTGTAGAGTTTCGTCAGTGTATCTAGTGACGAAGCTCCTTGTACTTTCGTTCTCCTTTTGCTTTATGTTGTGCACTGTGAGGTGTGTTCTTGTGAACTTCTTTTGCTGGCTGAAGTGAGATCGGAACTTAGCCTTCAGATCATCAAAGTTGATGATGCTGCCTGGTTTTTGCCCGTTCCACCAGATACGCGCGGAATCCCGAAGGGTGTAGGTAAACATGTGACAGGCCACGGGCATGATCTATTTTTGCATCTTTATAGCCCCTTCGAACAAGTGCAGGAAATTATCAGGATCCCCCTTCCCATCATAAGTGCCTATATGTGAAGGCATCTTTAAACCATCTGGTAGGGGTAGTCTTCAATCCACCTTACAAAAGGTGTCGTAGGGCCTGCAGACTCAGGGTACGGGTAGGTGTAAGGTGGAATGCCCATAAGGACATTGTTGTATGGATTATAAGGAGGGGGCATCCCTGAAGAAGGTTGGTTAGGATAATGAGGGTGAGGCGTATTCGCGTTTGAAGGGTAACCAGTATACATGGTATACGGAGGGTATATCATGGGATAGCCATAAGGTACAGTAGATTGTAAGGGATATTGGTTGCTAGGTTGTCCATTCATGGAGGGATAAAGATTTGGAGGATAACCTTGAGCTGGAAATTAGGGATACAGGCCAACGGGAGGGAGACTTCCTCCTGTGTTGACTGAACCTGGGTTACCTCCCACACCAGACACGTGGGAGGGCTGCAGTGGAACTCCTCCTTCGGTTCTCCCCAGATGAGCTGCTAGTAATGGAGGTAGATTTACCTCTGTGATTTCCCTTTGCTGGCTCCTCCCATTAGAGCCCTCGGCAACAGTTCCTTCCCTCCTAGTGGGAGTTCTTTCGGGGACTCCTTCAAAGCCTACGTTCCTTCCTCCAGCCCTTTGACCCGTAGGAGACCCAATACGCAGGATAGGGTGATTAGCCCTAGGGACCAAAGGCCTCGGTTCCATCTCGATCTCCTCGTCATACTCATCGCTGGAGTATTCCAACTCCCTTCGCATCTCCGTGTTTCTAACTTGCCTCCTTCGAGCCCTTAACAAGGACTATAGCTCTTCGTAATTAGCATCGACAAAGGCGGGGCTAATTATGGGCTCTGGATTAGCTGATGTTGATGCGTGGTGGTTTGGTGTTAGTTCAGGTTGAGATCGTGTGGTAAAGGTGGAGGCCGTGATTGGCGAAAGGTTGTTGGTGTCAGTTACGGGTAAAGGGGTTAAAGATGAGAAACCCGGGGGGTGTAATCTCTCTTTCTGGATTCATGCCGGAATAATAGCAAGTGTATTTGACTTGGTTATTTTACTTGGAAATAACGGGACTAATTGTAGCGGGTCCCATGGATGGCGCCACTGATCGTACAATAATTTACATGACTAGGCCTTCGATAGCGATCAAAGGATATAGGGGATGTTGTGGTTGAGCCAAGCTTGTGTTTAACCTGAAAATAAGAAATACGAAGACACTACGTTAAGTGATTGCGCAGGGGTTGGGCCCTGCGAACCACCTCCGGCGTGTGAATAAGTATTTGGTATGATAATGTAGGTGAAATGTAGTAAAGTGGAGTTGTTGAGATTGCATACCAGAACTGAAACTCGTCCAAGACTATTTATAGGGGAAGAAAACAGCCTTGGGGAGTGTTTCCACGTTTGCAGGAGATCATGGGGGTGTCCCATGATTTTATGGTTAACCGCTAGGGCTTGATGTCCACTCCTCCTGAATTACCGGGTCAGTCAAAGAAGAAGAGAGAACATGGATAAAACAGGGGACGTGGGTAAGACTTGGTCTTAGCCCTCTTTCTGTCTTATGTTTGTTGGAGAATACCCCGAAGGGCTTATTCCTTCGTTTGGCGAATTCCTAGCTGGTAACTAGATCATGAGAGATTAGTTTTACGCCCAATAAGGTTTTAGGAGGCTAGCTAGAGNTAAAACAGGGGACGTGGGTAAGACTTGGTCTTAGCCCTCTTTCTGTCTTATGTTTGTTGGAGAATACCCCGAAGGGCTTATTCCTTCGTTTGGCGAATTCCTAGCTGGTAACTAGATCATGAGAGATTAGTTTTACGCCCAATAAGGTTTTAGGAGGCTAGCTAGAGCCTGCGATCATGTAGGTTCCGAGTAGACCCGAAGGGGAGTCCTTCGACCAACTCGGATGGTACATTATCATTCTCTACAACTGATGCTCTGATACCAATCTGTAACACCCCCATTTTCACATTTCGCAACGGATTTAGGGTTGGGATATTACTTCATGGGATCACAGTTACAGTAATAAAAAATGACTCAAAAAGAGACGTTTTTATAAATATTTTATCATTCATTAAAATATCAGAGTTTTATTAAGGTGTGGTCCCGTGAATCTAAGTGTGAAATAGTATAGGAATGATAACAAGATCGAAAGTCCTCCGAGTTCAGTGCCTCTTCATGCCATGTCTCCATAATGGTATACCTAGGATACATGCTTAAAAGTCAACACTAGGTGTTGAGTGAGAATCATAGGTTTAGATGTTAGTGAATACAAGTTCCCTGGGCTACGTTGTTACACCCATCTAGGAAAATGTTGTGTGTGTGTGTGATAATTGTGATGCATGCACAATTATCAGGAGTGGGGTATGTTGCACTAAGCTCATGAACCACACGTTAACAATCCGAATCATGTGGGCTGCAGACCCAACATGAGGGGATGGGAAGGATAACTTGCCAAAGTTAATCCTTCAGTGGGTTCAAGTATATTACTTATTGGTACCACCCAGTGAGGTGTTAATACCAATGGGAGTGTCAAACTCCAATAGATCTATCAACTATACTCGCGTTCGCGTGGGTAAAATATCCCAAACGATTAGATTCATGAATTTTAGGTATGTAGTAGTGGCAGTTTGTTTACTCGTGCAACAACCAAAGAAAAAGACTTGTATTCGGTTTTAAGTAAAGCAAGTAGCACGTATCCCCCTCACAGGGTTTGTAAAACATTTAGAAAGCATTTAAAAATGTGTGAGGCTATGAAAACTCACCTGGGCTTAGGGAATTCCAACTAGTGTAAAGAGTGACTCGGAAACTAGAATGCCTTACTCACGTATCCTGATATTGTTGTTGTTGTTGTGGATGTATGTCAAGCTTTAGTTGTTTAGTTTATGTTTCTTAAGTAATTATTCTTAGGGTTCTTAGAGTTTTAGATATAACACAACACCGTTCAGGCCATCACAATTCAGAAGTATAAGACTCCTCACATAAAGCTCCCTACTATTGAATTATGTTATCAACATAATACCATTCGGGCCATTATAATTCAGAAGTTTATACTCCTCACATGAAGCTCCTTACTATTTAGTCATGTTTTTATTAGGGTTTAGTTATAACATAACACCGTTCGGCCCATCATAATTCAGAAGTATATGCAATAATTGTTTGAGGAGTCAGGGCACTTTAAATCGTAAACCCAAAAAACTCGTCAGAACGAAATATCCACATAGTACTCCTCACATGAGGCTCCCTAGTATTGTGTTATGCTTCTAACTTTAAAATAGGTTAGCTATATATACGAAATAGTTTTACTTTATTCCTTTTAAGTTTAGTATATTTACAAAATCTACCCTAGACTTATAATACTTATAATACTTAGGTTTATAACTATCTATATTTAACACTATTAGTCCCTATACTTATATATTTTAGAAAAATGACAGAAATGAGCCTTGGATTTATTAGTTTTCTATATTTACCTTTTATACCCTTATCTTTATAACATTTGAGCTAGTCCTTTTAAGTTTATAAATTTTCAACTTTTTATCCTAGGGTTTTATAATTTTGCAAAAAGGGTCCTTATACTTATAACTTCTAAGAAATGTAAAAAATAGTCCCTAGACTCTATATTTTCAGAAATTTACCATATATACCCCTATGCATGGAAAACTTTGCAAAACTATTCCTAATTCCATGCAAACTATATTTTTATGAAACAAAAAGGTTTCCTAGCTTATGTTTAACTAATTTAAGCTTATCTAAGTTTCCTAAGTCATATTTTAGCTTATGTAAAGGGACTATAGCATGTAAAAGGCAATTCGACTCTAATTAGGGGTTTAAAAAGTAAACTAGTAAATGAAATGGTTCAAGGCTCATGCAAGGGTTCCTAGGGGATCTAAGGCATCCTAATACTATCCTAAGACTTAAATAAGGCTAATAGGACTAAATGTAAAGCTTACTTGGTTAGTTTAGGGTTTAACGAGGGTTTAGGGTTTTCTAAGGCTCTTCTCGGCTCTAACCATAACTCGACAAGGCTCAAGGCTTCACTACTCGACTCTTAAGTATCTTAAAAGTTCTAAACTACAGAATATATGTGATAGAGAAGAGTGGGAAGGTGTGGGATGAAATGAAGGGGTGTACGAGGGTATTTATAGGGTCGACAAGAGTAGTGAGCAAGCAAAGGTGAGCTAGGTGTTGAGCAGGGGGGAAGGAGTAAGCAAGGCTAGGGGTGGTCATGGAGAGTCTAGTGGTGATGAGGATGGGCTATGGTGGTAGCTAGGGGGCGCCATAGGCTGGTTGTGGTGTAGGAGAGCTGAGAGAGGCGGTTAGGGAAGAAAGGGTGACAAGGAGGTGATGTACCTCCTTGCTTGGGTGCTTGGAGGTGCTTGTAAGGTGCTTGGGAGGTTTAGTGGTGGTTTAGGGTGATTAGTGGTGGTTTAGGGTGATTAGTGGAGGATTAGTGGTGGTTTAGTTAAGTAGGTGACAAGTAGGTGATGCACCTACTTGTGTGGGTGCTTGTAAGGTGTTAGGATGCTAGCTTAACTAGGGAGAGGTGTTAGGTTGCTTTGTTGAGGTGTTTGTGGTGCTTATGTTTAGGTTTTATTAGTTTAGGTTAAGTTTAGACCTAGTTTTACTTAGTGAGAGTTTAAGGTTTTACCTAAGGTTTAGTGCGTAGGTTAGGTTCCTAAGAGTGTTTAGTGACTAATCCTAAGTCCTAAGGGGTTTATACTAGATGATGGTGACTTATGGGAAAGATTTAGGAAGGTTTGACCTAGTTTTGTAACCTAAATGACCTATTTATGTTTAGTGGGTGATTAGGGTTTATCCTAGGGTTTTGTGCCTAGATTAGTGTCCTATAAGTGTCTAATAACTAATTCTAGGTTCTAAGAGGCTTATACTAAGTGGTGGTGACCTATGGTGAAGTTCTGAGATAGTCTAGACCTAATTCTAGAAAGTTATGACTTAGTTATGGTTTTTTGCTTAAGGGACTTGTACCTGAGTTCTAAAGGGTTGTACTAATGCCTAATAGTCCTAAGATATCCTAATATTCCTAAGGTAACTCATACTTAAGCCTTGGACACTTTCATACTAGTTTAACTAAGCATATAGGGTTTAGTAAGCACATAGACCTAATTAGGGTTTGTTTAGGGTTTTATCGTAGGTTTTGTGGTAAGTTTAGTGTGTTAGATTGGTAAATTACTTATTATGGTGTTGTTGTGATCTTATGCTTGACATACCAGGGGTTTATAGGGTGTGAGTGTTGAGTTATTTGGCTTGTGAGGATACGTGGGCAAGTCTTAGAGAGTCATGCAAGTAATGAATGCACATAAAAAAGCAAAAATTTACCTATGAAATACCTACTATAGGTATTTGTAATGGGAATGATAGTGATGAGATTTAGTGGGTTATTACAAAAACAAAAAATATATATAGATTTACACTGGTGACGGCGTTACCTTATGAGTCCTGACGCCGTCACCTCGCCGTGATTAGGGTTTCTTGATTGCCTAGATCCACTTCTGACGCCGTCTGGTTGGAATTGGTTCTGGGCCGTCTCTCTTTGTTTTATAACGTGACGGCCTTGGTGAAATTACAAGTGACACCGTCACGTGTAAATGTCTTGAAAACTTTCTGGCCCGTCAAGTGTAAAATTACCCACCTCTTTCTTCAATGAGTGATGGCGTCACCTTGTAGAGTTTGACGCCATCAGGTACTGTTTCCAGCTTGGATTCTTGACTTTGTCGTTTTCTGCACTTTTATGCTCCAAAAACGTCCAAAATGCTTCCTTTTCCAAAATTCCTCTTCAAAATACCTAAATTCACAAAAGAAACGTTTTAAGGCAATATTTGATCATATATTCACGACTTAGGGCTTAAATAACCCCTTAAAATCGTGACACTTTTCGTCTCATCAGTTGACCAAAGTTTCATATGCGGCGCATGATAGAATTACATGCGGCGCATTCTTCAAAGTCAGGAAATGGTCTTCGAATTCATATAAGTATGATATTGCGTCGTATCTGTAGAGAGTGATACGGCGCATCTTTTATTTCAGTAGACTTTTGACATCTTGCTAGTTTTGCTCCATAATTCGTCCAAAATTGCCAAGTTTCACCAATTGCTTCTTTTTACCTGAGAATTACTAAAGTAAACAATTAAGTATCAATTCTCATAAATAATATAATAAGACAAGTAAAATAAATAGGATAAATGATGACAATAATATGTACTTATTTGATGTTATCAAATATCCCCTCACATGAACTTTACTTGTCCCCAAGTAAACTCTAGATTAATAATTATGAAAATGTATCCTAAAAGGTATAAGGATTTATTTGTATTATTAAGCACGTATTCGTTTTAACATAATCACACAACCAAACACTTTACGAAGTAGAAAAAAATAATTTTCAATATCAAAACAATTCTAAATTGTTTAGTTGCTTAGTCGTGACGAATATTCTATCATAAGCTTGGCAAGCATACGCATCTCCCCCACTAAAGCCAAGGAGTAACAAGTCTAAAGCGGTAAAAAGGGTTTTGAGGCTTAAGGGTTAAACCTAGCTTCGTTCAAATATCTCCTGCATAAACTTAGTAGATCGCTAGTGCGAGTCTTCGACGCTTCAACTAACGGATGGTCACTAGTGCACTTCTTGGATCGCTGGCGCGTTATTTGCATAACAGATGGTCACCAAGTCACACACTAGATCGCTGGCGCGTTAGTCAATTAATCTAATACTCGGATGGTCACTACCTTATTCATACATTTAATATTCTTACTTGGCCATCACCATATCTAGATGTTCGAAAGCTAACAACGAATACAACCCATGTATTGATGCTTGCTTGGAAATCATATATCCACAATCTTTTCGACTAATGGTATCTTTGGCATACTTAATAAACGGCCTTAGATTTATTGTTAGGATTACCCTTACCTTTGAAACATTGAGGACAATGTTTATCTTTAGTCTGGGGGGTGAATCTTCGATTTGATTGACCTAGCACTTTCACCATTGTCGTTTACTTACGCAACCCCG
>LBNU01017120.1:166992-193299 GCA_014162995.1 Artemisia annua | reverse complement strand
CTATGATCAAAGAAATCCGAGCTTCAACGGATACTGTCACAAGAAACCAAGGAGCTTCGATCAAAGCATTGGAACAACAAATCGGTCAGATGAGCAAGGTTCTTCAAGAAAGGGGATATGGAAGTCTACCTAGCTCAACTGAAACTAATCCAAGGGATCATGTCAAGGCCATTACCACTACCGAAGAAGTCATGCCTAACATACCTTTTCCTGGAAGATTGAATAATGGTGATGTTTTGAAACCCCAATATTTCTTTAACTCTTCAATCAGTGTAAGGAGACTGCTCAAGAAAAAATCAAGGATTGAAGAGGAGATCAAGGCTGCAATGAAAGAAGAGAGCTCTGCAACTGATCTATATGCCTTGCCTCATAAAGAAAAAGACCCGGGAAGTTTTACTTTACCTTGTTCAATTAATAACATGTCTTTCAATAATGTATTATCTGACTTAGGAGCTAGCGTTAGTGTTATGCCCTTTAAGACATTCATTACCCTAGGTTTAGGAAAATTAGCACCAACTAAGCTGCTTATTGAATTGGCTGATAAAACGGTAAAACGACCTGAGGGGATTGCTGAAACGTGCTAGTTAGGATCGAGAAGTTTGTGTTACCTGTAGACTTTATAATACTAGACATGCCTGAGGATATTAAGATTCCCTTAATCCTTGGACGACCTTTCTTGTCTAATGCTCATGCTAAAATTGATGTGTTTAAAAGGAAAATATCATTAAGAGTAGGGGATGACAAATTAGTCTATAAGTGTGAAAATCCGGTTAAGAGCATAATTAGGAACGTATATATGCTAGGATTACGCGAAAGAATAGATCTCGACCTAGAAGCTAGATTTATGGGAGAAATCTTAGTGCAAAATAGATCACTTGAATGCTATGATGGAGACTATATTGAATTAAATGATCTTAATACGCCATTAGAGTTCAATGATCGATTTATGAAAGATGATGAAACCGTAGAAGGAGAAATTATGGATATCCCTAGGGTTAATGTAGTAAACACTAGGAATTATGATGAATTTGAGGGGTATCCTAGTTTTTGTGATTATGGTAGAAGGATCCATGTAGATTGCACTTACAACCTACAATTTCCTTGCATGATAGGTTACAAACAAGTTAGTGCCAACTTCTTTCCTATTTTACCAATTAATGTGATGTCAAAAACCTTTTATAATTCTATTATGAAAAAAAAGTTGAATATAGAGGAAATAATGTGGTCGGAGCCTTTATAAATGTGCCTATTTTTGTTGGAAGATTTATTGTTGTTACAGAATTCACCGTGGTGGAAGACATGGATGCCTATCGTGATAAAGAGATGGGTGATGTGATTGTTGGCAAACCATTTTGTAGGGAGGTTACTATTAATGCCAAAAGATTTAAAGGAAGAATCACCTTTCAAAGTGGAAGCGACATTATCACTTTTATGATGCCTCGCACTCACCCAAATTTTAAACATGCCACTAACAAGTATTGCTACAAATTTTCACCATTTCTTTATGTAGATAACAAAGACGAACAGAATGGGATCATGTATCCATATCAAAAGATGAAGGGATTCTACGAAGGAGTGTTGAAATTGGGAACTGATTATGTCCGAGATGAGTTGATTAGCAAATATATCATGAAATGGCATTTGGAAATTGATGATGGAAAATAGGAGCTGAACGTGAGTCTAACTTGAAGACTCTGGAATAAAGACAAGTGCTGACTGGGAGACAACCCGGATTTATTTATTTTTTTTTTTTTCTGTTTTCTGTCGAATCTGTCAGACCTGCAGAAGATGCGGCGCATCCCCATCATAGGATGCGGCGTATCAACTGCACTGGTCATTTTCATTTTATTTTTCTGCATTTTTTTTATTTTATTTTTAGACCTAAAACTTTCTGTCAGTTTATTTAATGCGGCGCATCCCTGGTTAAGGATGCGACGCATTTATTTTCTGATTCGTATTTACTCCAAGCTCGATACGGCGCATCCGGCGTATCGACTGACCTGATGATTTAGAGTTTTATTTTTAGGTTTTATTTTTACTAACTACTAATGAATTACACAAGTTGTAACCTTCTTAACTTAGGTGTGTTAAAGTTTTGGTGGTATAATAGATTCCTGTACTTTCTGTGGAGACATCATTCATGGAGGCTTTAACGTTTCTCATCCACAAGAAAGTAGATTTTGCTTACAAACGCATAATGGAGGATCAAATCGAGCAAATCTCAGGGGAGTTTTTCCGTTCTAATTCTTTTATTTTCCAGTTTTTAACTTTTAATACAAACAACGAGGACGTTGTTTAACTTAAGTGGGGGGATGGAGAATTAGAACGCTTACTTGTCCCACACTTTTCAAAATATGCTTAAAATGTGCTTAATATATCAAAATTTATAATTTTTAGCATGTTTTTGTTTAAGTCTAAATTACATAGCCGCACACATAACCTTATTTTTCCAAAAATTAAAAACTTTAGTGTGCCGGTGACTTGTAAACTTTAGAACTTGGCTTGTATACTATTCGAGACCACCATAATGAGTATTATTAATATAATTGGAATGACTTGTCTAACTTGGTAAATTTCTAGGATTACACCCAAAAAGCCTATACATGTTATGTGATATTAACTAACTACACTGGTAAGTTAACCCCCGTATAAACCCTTTTGTTACTTTCATTTTTAGAGTAAGATACCTCTAGAAAAACCCTCAGAGCCATTCCTTTCGTTTCTTACACATTTGTTTAAATGTTTCGTTACACCCTTACACCTTAGCCTACCCTGTAGATTAAATTCCGTGGTTAGTTACTTTAGGCAAAGTGTGTTTTCTTACATTACCTGTGTTCACGTGCGTAATTCATTATCTTTGGTTAGGTCGGGAAATTGCACAATGCAATTGGAGTGAAAGTACATATTGTATAGTTTTATTTTCGTGTGTTTACTACTTTCACTATTTACTGTTATTTCTGAAGTTATGAAAAGTATAGAAATATTATCCGGAAAAATCGTGATAGTAAAGTTATGAAATTTTACACATCTTAGTATAAAAAAAAAAATAGAAAAGAAAAAGAAAGAAGAAAAAGTTGGAAGTTTTTTTAACCAACTATTGTAAAGTTTTGTATTAAGTGGATGCTATCTCCACTATTTGTTGTTGTACTATATTTATGGATTGAATAGGAGTTGGCCGTTATGGGAACGCCAACTAAGGTTTATTCTTTGATTAAGATATTATTGAGTTTAATTTGTGTCTACCTAAAGCATGAGTTACATGAGTCAAAAGCGTGAGTTATTCAATGATATGAGTCTTATTCATGGGATGGTTGGAAAAGTGGTTAACCACACTTAGGACTTTAATCTATTTGTTTGTTTATTTTTTATTTTACACCAATTATATCCTAAATGTTATCCCTACCCAACCGTATCACTCGAGTGGAGATGAGACGAACCACGAGCACGAGAGTCATCATGAATTGGGGAAATCCTGCACAAACACAAACAACCAAGCAAACACAAGATTGGAAGAGGTCGCCCTCCTCGCGTTACTTATTAGAAACTAGAAAACATAGATGGATAAGATGGGGTGCCTCCCCGAAGCGTTGTTTACGTAACGAGTCGTAGCTTAAGACTCCCGATTACTTGTCCTTGGGCGGCGGGGAGGCAAATGAAAAACACACAGCTTGAAAAGGCGACGAATGCCGGGATCAAAAACAACATCCTCACTCCCGGGGAATGACGGTGGGAGACCAACAACAAGCATAGTAAGATAAGGAGAAAGTCATAATAAGGGGAATTTCGAGGTCAAATTCAAAGAAAGATCCTCCATAAAAAGTAAGCATAACTTTCTCCTTAGTATTATAATCATCCTTCTTCAAAGTCTCATCAACAAAACTTCTTCAGTAGTAACGAACGAAGCAAGGATGATCGGGCTGAAGCCCATAAGAGTCCTTACAAGGTAATATCCCGGGTTTAAAAATTTTATCTTCTGAAAGGAACGATAATGAAACATCAACCACGGTAAAAGATGATGAATCCTTAGTCGATGACAACTTAGTAGGCTTAGAAACTTCTTCAATTCTTGATGGAGTCGGATCGACTGGAGTTAAAAACTCTTTGTGAAGAGAATCAACCATATGATGAACATTTGTAACCTCGGGTTCCGTAACAGACTCGTCACTATCCTTAATCTGAATATCGAAGAGCGGATTATCTGAAATCATCGTAAAATCTGGTTCGAGATCAAAGAGAGGATTGGTGAAAGTTGTTTTGAAATTTTCAAGAACAAGGTTATCTGATTCATTTGAAGTTTCATCAATTTCCGAAAGAACATCGATCTCTTCTAGAGAGAATTCAGGAATATTTGGTTCAGAAAATGAGGTGGGATTGCCACACTAAGGGATTTCTTCTTCAACGTACTCGATTTCTCCACAAGACAAGGAAGTGTAACCTTCGTCAGACTCGGAACATATCTCATCATGATTTTCAATGGACTCATTAGTTACTTCATCGTTCTTCGGAGGGAGAGGAAGTAATGGTTCTTCATGTAATAGACTTTCAAGAAAACGAATATCTCCCTCCGGATCAAAGTTAGTATCATCAACCATCGTCGATTTTTAGGAATATTATACCATTAGAACATCCAGACTTACTCTAAAAATTTATAACCTAGATCTAAAACTTGAGACTATTAGCTATAACTAGGGATAAGATATTTGAGGATATTAGATTACATCTTAGGATTTGATATTTCTTAGGATACACATTAGGAATTACACTTAGAGGATAACATGGATACTACCCTAACTGGTTTCAAGTACCTAGGAATAGTAATACTTATAATAATAGCAATACTCGTAGTAATAGACAACTTAAAACAAAAGAGAAAACCCGAAACCTTACCTAGGAATAGTAACACTCCTAGTAAAACCTTAGGAAAGAAACCACTTAAACCTTCTCCCACTTTAGAACCCTCTACTTCAATAGAACCAAATACATCATCTTTAGAAGTTTAGGACTAGTTAGGAAAACTAGAAGAACCTTAGGGGGAAAACAAAAACTTGGAAGAATCTAGTAAATCTTAAAATTCCATTAGGATACTATCTTTACAGGTATCCTATACTTTTACTCATCCGTTTAATCTTATCCTTCCATTTTAAACCCTACCCTTCCGTTTCCCCACATCCTTTCATTCAAATTTCACTCTCCCGCCTTTTTCCACTCCCCTCATTTCAAAATTTTATTCTCCCGCCTTTTTACTCTGCCGTTTAATCCTACTAGTCCGTTTAAACCCACTTCTCCTGTGGAAAACTAGAAGGGGGGGGGGGTTGAATAGTTTTACGTCTTTTTAATTTACAAAAACTTTGTTTATCAAAACACCAATTCGAACTTTATATATATATCACCAAGAGACTTGCACAATTATAAAATACAATATCAACAAGTATAAGATATGACAAATATGAAAGTAAGTAAATAAGTAAAGAGATAGAGTTGGAAAAATGGCACCGTGAGACAAAGGATTTATAGTGGTTCGGCTACGAATCTCCTCTTCGTCCTACTCCACTCCCCGAGCACCTAACTCGGGAGTTTTCTTCACTATGTCAACAAGCTCCCTTATGGCGGAGAAAACCTTACACAACTTTTGCTTACACCGGCTTAACGACACAAAGCTAAATGTCGGGTCCTAATAGTAGCTAGAACCAATCTCACAACACACCACGACTTCTTCACAACTTGAGCACACCACAACTTCGTCACTACTTCTTCACAACACAACTTCTTCACTACTTCACTACTTCACTACTTAATCTTCACCACTACCCTACTTCTATTCACAACTAACACTCCTAGAACTACTTATAATGTTCACAACACAACTACACAAGAGCTATACACAATATACACAATCAATATACAATACTTCTTAAACTTGAGGTTGAAGGAGTATTCTTCTCTTGCACTTTGGATGATGGTGGATGATGAGGGATTGAATCACTTGAAACAAGGATTAGTAATCTAATGATCAAAGGGTTTTGGAAGATGTTTAGAGAGATTTAGATCTGAAAATTTTCGTGCAAGAGGTGAGGAAAAATACCAGAATTAAGGTGGTATTTATAGGAGAAAAATTCTGACTTTTTCTGACACAGGAGCGTGGCCGGTCCCCTTAATTGTGGCCGGCCCCCTTAAAATTAAGGGGGCCGCCCCTTATAATTAAGGGGGCCGCCCAGCTGTAACGGCCAGATTTTTTTGTCTTTAGTGGGGAAAGTTTATTTGGTGAAAAACTAACTGATTTTGGTTAAAAATTTGAATTCATATATTTAGTATGATTAAAACATTTTTCTTTATTACCAAAATTGTTTTTCAAAAATATATAATATGTTTATATAATTAAATAAACTTTGTAGTAATTAATTAAATACCCCTTTGATCATGAGATGTATTAAGCACTTGTTTATTCATACCTTAAGTGATTAAGTTGGATATAATGATATAAACTAGCTTAATACTTGTTTACGTAGTAATCTTACGTTTAATGATTTTACATTTTGTGATCATCAAAACATAGAGATATCGAAAACAATAAATAACGTTTTTATTCATTATTTATGTCAACATCTCCGTTATTCCTTCACTCCTTCATACCTTCCTATTTCATCTCTTGCATTCCTTCCTTCCTTTTCACTCTCTCCCATAAAAATTCACCTTTCCACCTTCATTCTTCTTTTCACTCATTTTCATCTTTTCATCTTTTCATTCCTCCGTCATTTTTCACTCTATTTTTCCTTCTCTATATTCTCTCTACCCCATCCTACAAGGTTATAAGAATTAGGACTTGTATTTCTCGTCATATCGCAAGATTCTATTAGTTAGATCTTGTAAGAATATCTATGCCGAACTTTAATCCTCATTATGTTTGAATATGGTATTACATTATCTCGCCTTGCAAAGGTTGCAAGAATGAGATAACGCCCGTCACACTAGTCATAACATGGTATAACTACCAGGTGATTAGTTGCTCAACAGAGAGGTTGTAGTACTAGCCACCACGACTAGAACGCGTCTCTATCATGACTTGAACTTGTCTCTGCCGTGACTTGAACTTGTCTCCAAAACACTCTTGACCCACATTTCCTTAAATGTGGATCACTCTTTCCGTTTTCCGCCGATTCTACTTAAGGACGATTTATGATGACTATTCTATAAAATGAATTAGGACGCTTTTTCATTTTAAGAAGAAAGTTATAAATCGAATGGATCATGAATTTATAAGCTCTTGCTTACAAGGATTGGGACGTCATTACTTGTAAGTAATGAGATATAAACAAATGAGACCAAGTATCTGGCACGTGTACAAACAATTCCTGCTCCATTTGTACAACTCTTTCCTTTCCTTTTATCTTTCTCGACTCATTCTTTCCCCTACTCCTACATTCATCAAAATCTCGGGACGAGATTTCTTCTAAGGGGGTAAGACTGTAACAACCCACAAAATCTCATCACTATCATTCCCATTACAAATACCTGTAGTAGTATTTCACAGGTAAATTTTTGCTTTTTATGTGCATTCATTACTTGCATGACTCTCTAAGACTTGCCCACGTATCCTCACAAGTCAAATAACTCAACACTCACACCCTATAAACACCTGGTATGTCAAGCATAAGATCACAACAACACCATAATAAGTAATTTACCAATCTAACACACTAAACTTACCACAAAACCTACAACAAAACCCTAAACAAACCCTAATTAGGTCTATGTGCTTACTAAACCCTATATGCTTAGTTAAACTAGTATGAAAGTGTCCAAGGCTTAAGTATGAGTTACCTTAGGAATATTAGGATACCTTAGGACTATTAGGCATTAGTACAACCCTTTAGAACTTAGGTACAAGTCATAAATAAGTCATAACTTTCTAGAATTAGGTCTAGACTATCTCAGAACTTCACCATAGGTCACCACCACTTAGTATAAGCCTCTTAGGACCTAGAATTAGTTATTAGACACTCATAGGACACTAATCTAGGCACAAAACCCTAGGATAAACCCTAATCACCCACTAAACACAAATAGGTCATTTAGGTTACAAAACTAGGTCAAACCTTCCCAAATCTCTCCCATAAGTCACCATCATCTAGTATAAACCCCTTAGGACTTAGGATTAGTCACTAAACACTCTTAGGAACCTAACCTAGGCACTAAACCTTAGGTAAAACCTTAAACTCTCACTAAGTAAAACTAGGTCTAAACTTAACCTAAACTAATAAAACCTAAACATAAGCACTACAAACACCTCAACAAAGCACCCAAACACCTCTCCCTAGTTAAGCTAGCATCCTAACACCTTACAAGCACCCACACAAGTAGGTGCATCACCTACTTGTCACCTACTTAACTAAACCACCACTAATCCGCCACTAATCACCCTAAACCACCACTAAACCACCACTAATCCACCACCAATCACCCTAAACCACCACTAAACCTATCCCAAGCAGCATACAAGCACCTCTAAGCACCCAAGAAAAAAGGTGCATCACCTCCTTGTCACCCTTTCTTCCCTAACCGCTTCTCTCGGCTCTCCTACACCACAACCGGCCTATGGCGCCCCCTAGCTACCACCATAGCCCATCCTCATCACCACTAGACTCTCCACGACCACCACTAGCCTTGCTTACTCCTTCCCCCCTGCTCGACACCTAGCTTACCTTTGCTTGCTCACTACTCTTGTCGACCCTATAAATATCCTCGTACACCCCTTCATTTCATCCCACACCTTCCCACTCTTCTCTATGACATATATTCTATAGTTTAGAACCTTTAGGATACTTAGGAGTCGAGTAGTGAAGCCTTGAGCCTTGTCGTGTTGTGGTTTAAGCCGAGAAGAGCCCTAGAAAATCCTAAACCCTCGTTAAACCCTAAACTAACCAAGTAAGCTTTACATTTAGTCCTATTAGTTTATTTTAGTCTTAGGATGCCTTAGATCCCGTAGGAACCCTTGCATGAGCCTTGAACCATTTCCTTTACTTGTTTACTTTTTAAAACCCTAATTAGAGTCGAATTGCCTTTTACGTGCAATAAGCCCTTTACATAAGCTAAAATCCAACTTAGGAAACTTAGATAAGCTAAAATTAGTTAAACATAAGCTAGTAAACCTTTTTGTTTCATAAAAATATAGTTTGCATGGAATTAGGACTAGTTTTGCAAAGTTTTCCATGCATAGGGGTATATATGGTAAATTTCTAAAAATATAGAGTCTAGGGACTATTTTTGATATTTCTTAGAAGTTATAAGTATAAGGAAGCTTTTTGCAAAATTATAAAACCCTAGGATAAAAACTTAAAAGGACTAGCTTTGCAAAAGCTATAAATATAATGGTATAAAAGGTAAATATAGAAAACTAATAAATCCAAGGGTCATTTCTGTCATTTTTCTAAAATATATAAGTATAGGAACTAATAGTGTTAAATCTAGATAGTTATAAACCTAAGTATTATAAGTATTATAAGTCTAAGGTAGATTTTGTAAATATACTAAACTTAAAAGGTATAAAGTAAAACTATTTTGTATATATAGCAAACCTATTTTAAAGTTAGAAGCATAACACAATACTAAGGAGCTTCATGTGAGGAGTACTATGTGGATATTTCGTTCAGACGAGTTTGTTGGGTTTACAATTTAAAGTGCCTGACTCCTCAAACGATTATTGCATATACTTCTGAATTATGATGGCCCGAACGGTGTTATGTTATAACTAAACCCTAATAACAACATGACTCAATAGTAAGGAGCTTCATGTGAGGAGTATTAACTTCTGAATTATGATGGCCCGAACGGTATTATGTTGATAACATAATACAATAGTAGGGAGCTTCATGTGAGGAGTCTTATACTTCTGAATTGTGATGGCCTGAACGGTGTTATGTTATATCTAAAACTCTAAAAACCCTAAGAATAATTACTTAAGAAACATAAACTAAACAACTAAAGCTTGACATACATCAACCACAACAACAACAACATCAGGATACGTGAGTAAGGCAGTCTAGTTTCCGAGTCACTCTTTACACTAGTTAGAATTCCCTAAGCCCAGGTGAGTTTCGTAGCCTCACATCTTTTTAAAACTTTTCACTCTAAATGCTTTACAAACCCTGTGAGGGGGATACGTGCTACTTGCTTTACTTAAAACCGAATACAAGTCTTTTTCTTTGGTTGTTGCACGAGTAAACTAACTGCCACCACTACATACCTAAAATTCATGAATCTAATCATTTGGGATATTTTACCCACGCAAACGCGAGTATAGTTGATAGATCTATTGGAGTTTGACAACTCCCGTTGGTATTAACACCTCACTGGGTGGTACCAATAAGTACTATACTTGAACCCACTAATGGATTAACTTTGGCAAGTTATCCTTCCCATCCCCTCATGTTGGGTCTGCAGCCCACATGACCCGGATTGTTAACGTGTGGTTCATGAGCTTAGTGCAACATACCCCACTCCTGATAATTGTGCATGCATCACAATTATCACACACACACACAACATTTTCATAGATGGGTGTAACAACGTACCCCAGGGAACTTGTATTCACTAACATCTAAACCTATGATTCTCACTCAACACATAGTGTTGACTTTTAAGCATGTATCCTAGGTATACCATTATGGAGACATGGCAGGAAGAGGCACTGAACTTGGAGGACTTTCGATCTTGTTATCATTCCTACACTATTTCACACTTAGATTCACGGGACCTCACCTTAATAAAACTCTGATATTTTAATGAATGATAACATATTTATTAAAACGTCTTTTTTCGAGTCGTTTTCTATTACTATAACTGTGATCCCATGAAGTAATACCACAACCCTAAATCCACTGCGAAACGTGAAAATGGGGGTGTTACAATTTTTTCATTCATTGAGAGAGGACTTTTGGTAGGAACTTAGGGTACGAACCCTAGTCAACTTTTGCAGCTATTTTGAGGTTTCAAACCCTCTTTTCTTCCATGATTAATTGAAGATAATCCTTTAATCATTCAATATGTCTATGTATTGTTTGATTATATCATATGATTTTCTTTCCTTTAACATGTTAGGCTAGGTTTGTTTGTGTTTGCTTAGGAATAATGAAACCTAGTTATTGATTATTCATTGGTTGGTTTGCTATTAATTTTTGTGGGTGGATGTTTATCGATGTTAGGCTTAAGAAAACTAGCAATACTCCAAATGGTAACATGCTTGAACGTCTTAAGAAACATGAGTCGGATGTGTACTACGGCTATTTGGTTAAACTTAATGCATAAGCCACTGTTTATAATCCCTATGATATGGGCGCTTTACGCGTCGTTGTAGGAGGAGATAAGAGCTTATAGAGTTGGGGAAGATAGTACATGCCCCCACGAATGTTAATAAAAGACTAAAACCCGGCATCCACGCAATTGTAGCAAACCTATCAATTAATAAAAGATAACTAGGGAGTAAGGAAATCTAAGTAAACACGTTTGTGTCCTTATTAGAAGTCTCTCACTTTTACTTTCTTGTTATTTTATTTTTATTGCATTAGTAACTAATTCCGCCCACTCTTCCAATACCCGAGATTTTACTTGCTTTCCTTAAAATACAAAAATACAAAAAGAATCATCCCTCACCTCTAGACCTAGTTTAATCCATTTCAATCCTAACGACACTATTCCTCGAGAGAACGATCAATCCCTCGGTACTTGCCACTACACTATACTACATTGGTCAGGTACACTGCCTGGTGGGGATTGCAAGCTTCTCAAGATCCCTTGAGAAGTAAAACCTTATGCGTAGACGTAATCCATGCATCATCAACGAAGAAGATCAAGCTTGTTCTACTCCAGATACGCCGCATTATACTTCTAACATACAGCGTATCACTATCCAGACTTCACCAGATACAATCCTAGACACTGAAGGATATGCGCCGCATAATGATTCAAGATACGCCGCATCTGAAGACGGTGTACGAATATACCAGAATATATAGACCCCACGCGAGGTTAAGTCAATGCGCCGCATCTACTTACTCGATGCGCCGCATCGTGCCCTCAGACAGAAACTATAAATACCCCAAGACATACACGAATTTTGAGTGCAACCAAACCCTAAGGAGACGAATTCAATCGAAGAAGCATCACAAGACACACCCCAAACGAAGATATTAGAGCTGTAAGAAGGTCCTGAATGTATTTAATTCATTAAGTAGTTTTATTTATTGTAATAGTACGCTTTAGTTCATCAGGATTAATGGGCTTGTAGCCACCATACTGCTCCCCTTAAAATTGCTTTCCCATCAAGTAAAGTTTATATGATGATGTTTTTGGTGACTTGTATATGTGCATTGATAATCTCTGTATCTAGCTAAGCCTTTGAGCTGCCATACCTGTTCCTCGCCTACTTATCTAGTGTCTAGAAAGTAGGATAGACATAAGTGACCATTAAGAGTTTACTCGCCTATATTTATGATCCAACGAGATAGATTAGATTACGATACTCATCATATAAACCTAGCAATAAAACAAGTGACAAGCTGCATAACTATCAGGACAAGCCTTCTTCTGCTTCTATTATCTATCTGTGTACATGTTGCTATTCGCCGATTCGTGCTCATTAGTTTATTTACCGTTTAGTAAAACCAAACTGTTCCAGTCTCTCAGGATGAATGATATGTGCCTTTTTCCACATATCTTTTCTTCCATTTTTCGAACCAAAACGATCAAAAACACTTCAAAATGGTCAAATAACATCACAAATATCCTTGGAGTGTGTTTTTATGTGTTTCAGGTACAAAAGGGTTGAAAACAGACGAAAAACGAGAAAAATATGCAGAATTGTCAGAAACAGTCCCTAAACTTTTAGGAAATGGCAGAATTGGTCCCTGGTGGAATATTTTGGAGGAAAAGTCAACTTTGGTCCTTGGAAACTCACAACTTGTCAATATTGGTCCTTGTGATAATTTTGGAAAAGTGGCAGTTTTGGTCCCTCAATTTTCAGAATCTACACTTTTAACCCTTGGGTCGTACCACTAAACTTAACCTTAACCCATTAAACTAAACCTAGACTACACCCTTTACACTACTTAAACCCAATAGCCCAAAACAAACCCAACAAGCCCAATTCTTCCCCCCACGTTTAATAAACCAGTCAAACTGGTCAACATCTTCTTCTTCCCCCTTTTACCCAGAATACATCCGCCATCACCACACCTTCACCCCTTTTCCCTACAACACTCCATACCCTACTTCCCTACCACCTCAAAAACACCCCAGCACTCACCCCAACCCCTCACATACTCCTACCTACCAACCACATCCACGTTGGCAATCCACCAATCCACAACATCTTGGCGCCAAAATCAATTTCAAAGGCTGAGATCATTCCAAGACAATCCAAGGGTGGGAAATGATCCAAAGAAACACAAGAAGGCATCCAAAGTTGTTTATACTCACAAAAGAAGCACAAGTGGAAAGAAACCCTAGTTTTCATGTTCTAGTATAAATAGGACTAGTTGTAAGCCTTTCAGAGGCATGTCTTTAATTTTTATGTAGTTCTTTTAATTCAGGTAACTAGTTGTAAACTTGTAACCTCTTTTTAGTATTAATCCAAGAATTCCAGTTTTTCAGTTATCAAAACGTTGTTATTATTTTCCTATTCTTAAGCTCGAATTCCAGTTCCTAGCTTAAAGCTTGTTTAAAATTGATTATTGTTTCAAACATTTTCATAAGCTCACCTAAAGCTCTGAAAAAAAACACAAAAAGAAAGAAGAAAAGAAGCAGAATCAAAAGTCAGAATGGTTGCAGGGTATCTTAGCAAGCATCTATGAATGGCCTTGGTTTAGAGCTTCGTGGGAAGCATTAGGGTGGGTAGATTTTGATATCACCATAGTTCAGCTTTAGGTAAAGGTTCTGTATTCTTGTTCCTAAATTTCATATTCTCATTTAATATCTCATAAATGGTCCTTGATAGTTGTTGTTTTCAATGTTGTCTGATTTAGCTTATTTATGTTTAGTTTAGTTTGAGTTCAGTTAAATATTTCAGTTTCATGGGTTTATTTCCTCCTTTGCTTCATAAATCTGTTAAGAACAGTCCAAACAAGGGTGTTTGGATTTGCGTGTTTCACTGAACTTATGAACCTTTCATTGGGTAAATCTTGCTTAAATAACTTACTCTAGGTCAATTCAGTTTAGAACAAGCCTTATATTGGTAGTTTTTATAGAAGAAGTCAAAATTTTCCCTTGAGCCATCTAAACTATTAAGTCTGTTAGGATTTCATGTTTCTAAATCTCCATTTTGTTTGAAGAATCTGAGTAACCAGCCTAACTTAGCTTCAATTCAGCCTAATACAATGTTTTAAACAAGATTTGGTTCATAGAAATTCTCAAAAGTCAAATTGCATCAGAGTTTAAAAGTTAATTTTTTGTTAAGACTGTCAAAATGGGTTAGAACACCAGATCATTTCTAGCCTTTGTTAGTCATTAGAAACAAAATTAGATTGTTGTTTTGAAATCTCTGGTGGGTTGTCTTTCAAGTTCAAAGAGAATTTTGCACTTTGGAATTCATTTGGTCCCTTGAATTTGAGTTCAAAGTGACCCTTTTGACCCTGAAGCTGCCTGTACCCAGCCACAAACCAGTTTGACCCATTTTTCTTTTGACTAGAACTTGCTCAATTTTGGATCAATTTCTGTGAAATTTGTTGCTTTAGGACCCCCCCAGGCAGTCTTTAGGCTTATGCCTTTTGTTTTCCCTTTACGGCTTATTTGAGTGCTTATTTTGGGTCTTGAAGTTGCCATTTTGGCTGCTGCTGCAGCTACTTTTTGTTCTTGTTGTTATGCTGAGTTGTTGATTTTCTGTTGTAAATCTGTTGTTGTTTCTTGTTAATCTTGTTCCTGTACTTGTTGTTGTTGTTGTTGTTGTTGTTGTTGTTGTTGTTGTTGTTGTTGTTGTTGTTGTTTTTTATTATTTTTATTAATTGAGTGCTTAAGCCAATTGCTTATTTGAGCTTGTTGGGTTGCTTGTGTTGCTGCCACATGCTCTTGTTGTTGTTCTTGACATACTGTTTGTGTGTTCTTGTTGTTGTTTGATGTTTTTGTTGATGTTCTTGTTATTGTTTATATTCTTGTTGTTGTTCCTGCTTATGTTGTTGTTATTGTTTATTGCTTTGAGCTTATTTTGTGTGATGATTTTCTTGAACAAAAGATTTGAAAAATCAAAATCAAAACTTTGATTCCAAACTTAATTTGATTCTTGAGTCTGAATTGAGATTTGTTTTTGTTTGTTAAAATCTGTTTCACAAAAAGATTTGAGTTTGTGTTTATGTGTTTGTGTTTAGAGTAAAAAGAAAAGAATAAAAAAAATAGATTTTGAATAAAAAGTAAGGCCTGGGATTCGAACCCAAGACCTCACCCCTCTTTCAGACACAACACAACAACACCAAACCAACTTGCCCGTAGGTCTTTTTCGTTATAGTCCTACAACAAAATTCTTTTGAATGGGTTTTAGATTGTTTTGCTTATTTAACTTAAAAAACTGCTTTTTCAGATTATTTCAAGTGCTTATTTCAAGTTTCTTTATTTTCTTTGATTTCTTTTAACTTTTTAGATTTTCCAGGAAAAACATATATTTATTTAAATAGTTTAGCTATTAATTTTGATTTAATTTGTGTTATTTAGTTTTTAATTCATACTAAATAGGATTTTTGTTAAATAATTAATTTTTTTTTGCTAAAATTTTCTTTTGTCTTTTAGTGCATTAGAAAATAATTGTTTGTGAACCCGTAGGACTTTTGTAACTTTAATTGTATGTTTTTGCTTGCGCGTTGACGTTTATTTAGAACAAACGTCACGTTACTTGTTTATATTATGTTTTAGGATTTCCCGATACCTAATTATGTTTCCCGTAGTGTTTTAGGGCTTCCCTAGTTTTCCTTTTGCCTTTTGTTCCCTTTAGGTTGCTTTATTTTCATTTTCGTTCGTTGACTTTTCAATTCTCGTAATTTAACGTACCATAACACCAAACAATCGTTCACAACCTATCATACAAGCATTTTAATCTCGAACCTTTCGCGATATCTTTCCATTCACTCCTCGTTGGGACACGACCCGAGAAATCACTTCCCGGTCTCACAAATAAATATCACTATCACGAGTTTACGAGGTAATCTTTTTCCTAAAAGATTTACTTGTATTTCTCCACGTCTTGTTGTCTCACGATAACATTGACCTCACGTTTGTTGATATTTTGATAAATTGTTTTGCACAAAAACACAACGAGTCAATGAACCCCCTTTCGTTAGATTAGACTGTAAAACTAACTTAGGATATTGAAATTCTGATTAGATTAACTAGATAATACGTTTCACTCTTAGTGATCCACACTCTACTTACCATTATATTTATACTGACCGGGTACACTGCTCGTTAGGTGTGTGTGTTATTGATAAGTCGGCTAAATATAAATTTAAAACTTAAGTAGGCATTAATACTGCTAAACGGCAATGACACACGCATGCGCATCAGTCATTATTTGACTACAATTGGATTGGAAGACACTTTGGTGATAAAATTAGGAAGAATCCAGATATAAAGTTGGTAGACATAGCTGATCTTGTAATGAAAAAGTATAAATGTACTGTTAGTCTTAATCAGTGTAGGGCTACAAAGAATTGGGCTTTAAGTGAGTATGAGAAAACAATTGAACAACATTATGGGTTGCTTAGATCATGTTAGGATCATAGTTTTCAACTATTCAATTAAGTCTCGGTCATTTCAGTATATGTAATAGGTTGCTAGAATTATCACTTTTATCTTAATTATGTTAGTTACTCGTATGGTTAATGTTTTAGTCTAATAAGGTGTCCAATGGGCCTTAAAGCCCACGAACTAGTAGGATAGGAAGGAAGGGAGTGTTGCCCTATCCCTCTCCTATAAATAGGACATCATGTATCTCATTACAATTGTTGGTTAATTTCATATCTTAAGAAAACTCTTGTTCTTTCATCTTTCATATTGTTATTAATCAACCAAGTCTAATTCTCATCTCATTTCTCTTATAAGATTACTTGTGTTTACTAATATGGTGACCTAACAAGTGGTATCAATCGCTAAAAGAAGGTGTAGTTTATTTTTTTGTGATTCTACGCCCCCAAAACTTGTTTTTTATCTCGTTAGCTTAAAAATTTTGCAACTTTCTTGCTTCTTTTGTGTTTTTATCACATATTTGTTACCAAACTTGTGTTAGAAACCAAAATAAACAACAAAATTTCAAAATTTTTGGGTTTTTTAGATTCGTATAAGGATTTGTACTTTTTATCGAAAATTTTCAAATTTTTGTTAAAAAGTTCAAGTTTGCAACTTTCATTAAGATTTCATCATTTTAATGCTAGTTGTACAAGAATCTTTGATTAAAAACTCGTTTTAGGATTGCTTTTTCACAAAAGAAAAATCTGTATTTTGGCTACTTATCGAGAACACGAAACTCCATTTTATCGAGAAACTTAAACCCTCTTTTATCGAGAACCTTCGATTTTCCTACTTAAGTGTTTTTGTTGCTTACTCAGTGCTTTTCTCTCTTGTATAAGAAAGAAAACACTTCGACATATTGGATAGTTTCGTTATTGTATAATCTCGAAACTTTGGATACTTGTTATCGAGAACCTGAGGTTATCGAGAACTTCACCAGTTATCGAAATCAATTGTTTGTTTTCGAAATTTTGTGAATCTATCGAAATCACTTTCAGAAACATCGAAAACATACTTTGTCTTCATAGAACCAAAGATCTCGATAATTGTCTCCAACATTTCTCGATAAATTCCTTTTATCGAGAACAACGTGAGTTATCGAGATCCTACTTGTTTTATCGAGAACTTCAGTTTATCGAGATTACTTGGACTTTAACAGTTTATCGAAATCATCCAATAACCAAGTATCGAAATCACATTGGGATTTGTTTTCGAAGATTAGCCTTAAGTACTATACCTTCTACAAGATCCATAAACCACAAGTTTTTAATCATGTCTCAACCACCGTACTTTAACCCTTTTCAAGCACAACCGTATCATCAACTGCAACAATTTCGTCAGCAACAGCAATATCAACAGAATGCACAATCATATCAACAACCAAGTCAAATGTATTCTCACCAACATGCCATGATGCATCAAGTTCAATCTCGACCCTTACCAATGCTACAACATATCACTCCAACGCCAAAACAGTCTCACTGGTTTGATCAGATGTGTGAGGTCATTACTACTCAACAATCGAGGCATGAAGCAGGTTCACTTGACACACCACCAATGTTGACACCGGGTAATTATGTTCAGTGGTCAAGTCGATTCCTTAGATTTCTTGATCTCAAGAAACCCCATGGCAGATATCTTCGGAAGGTTATCATGGAAGGTCCATTTGTACCACCTCTCATCACTGTTCCTGCTAATTACAATGCTGTTCCACCTAGACCTGAGTCTTCAACAGCTTTACCTGAAACACGACTCACTGCTGAACAAATTCTTCATAAGGAAGCGGACGAATATGCCATGAGTTACATCCTTCACAGCATACCAAATCCTATCTTTCGCAGTGTTGATGCTCAGAAAAATGCTAAGGCCATGTGGGAACACGTTCATCTACTAATGGAAGGAACTCAGTTGAATCAGGAGGATATGGAATCCAAACTTTACATGGAATACACACACTTCATGATAGAGCCAATGGAATCACTTGAGTCATACTATCACCGCTTCACCAATATCATAAATGACCTCGACAGACACAACATCACACTACCAAAGATTGCCGTTAACACTAAGTTTCTTGGGTGTCTTGGACCGGATTGGCAGCGATATGTGACATTTGTTCGTCAGGCAAAGAATCTTCATGATGCACCGTATGGATTGTTGTATGATTATCTCAAACACCATGAGTCAGAAGTGAACAAAGACCGTGCTCAGAAAGGAACCCTTTCACCGTCTCCAACATCAAACTCATTAGCATTGGTTGCTCACTCACATGTTCCGCATTCATCCATGCAACATCACGATTACTCCTTAGAACAGAATCACTTCAACTACCCTATTCAGAATAAGACATCATCTTATGATCTCTCTTCACAACAACAACCAACACAATTTGACCTATCACACAACAATGATACCTTGTACCAATCAAATGATGATGATGATGACGAGGACTTCAACAGCCTTAATCAGGGAATAGCACTCATTGCTAGAGCTTTCAGCAAGTTTTCTAACAAGTCCAACAATCGTCTCCGATCATCGTCTAATACAAGGAATCAAGCTGTGATTCATGATGGCCGTGTTGAGGTTCAAAACCGTGACAGTGGGAGATTCAATTCTGGTGGCTATAGTTCTGGACAGAGGTTTAACAACAATGGAGGAAGCTTCAGGAACAACTCTGGTTCATCTCCGAAGAAGGTTGATTTTGGGGATAATGGGAATGATACATCAGGGAATCAAATCATTAAGTGCTTTAACTGCAATGGAGTCGGTCATATGGCTACTGCATGTCCTTCTCCAAGAACTCAGGGCAGTAAGTATCACAAACAGCAACTTCTATTAGCTCTTCAGGAGGAAGCTAGAGGCACAAACAAAAAGAATGACAATAGCTTCATGGCCAATGCTCAGTCTGATGATGACATGGAAGATCTGGAAGCTAATGCTGCTGTTATGCTTATGGCCAACATGCAGGAACTCCACATCACTGAATCAGGTCCAGTATATGATTCTGATACTCTGTCTCAGGTAAACGACTTTAATTCATGCCTCATACATGATATTGTCGCCCCATCTGCATCTGCATCTACATCGAAACAATCGGTTCAAAATGATGCATTGTTCTCTACAGACGAAAATTATCAATTGGACACAGTCGTTACATTTGATGATGATCAAATTAACTCAGATGTCTCAATTGATGATTCTCACACTAATCATGTCAACGACAACAATGCTCATCTTAAACCCCTTGGTTCTATGACTGATCCAGATTCAGACCTTCGGACACTTCTCATGACAAGTCAATCTCAAAATATAAAATGTCAAGAATTAAATGCGAGATTGAAAGAGAAGAATGCATCATTGTCTAGGGATCTCGAGTGTTTGAATATACAATTTAATAACGCTGTTAAACTCATTGATAACGAAAAGAGCTTTGAAAATGCTTTTAAAGAATCTTATCGTCGTGAAAAGGATCTCGAATTTCAAATTGGTAACATAATGGAATATAAAAATGATTTAGCTTCACAACTTGAACAACAAGCTTTTGTACATAAACAACAAGTTGCTCAACTTGAAGATGTCATTTTGAAAACTAAAAATGAGTTGTCCACTTGTCAAGCGGATTTTCAAGAACATAAACAGATTTCAAGGGACAGAGTTAAATCATATTTAGATGAAATTGTTGAATTGACGAGTCAACTCAAAGAGTTTCAGAATGTTGTATATAAAACTGGTAATTCAATTACAACCATTCATAAACTTTCTATAAAACGGTCAAACACCGGCCATGGTTTTGCCATTGGTAGTGAATCACCCAGTTTTTTAAATAAAGCACTCACCGAGATTCCGAAGATATATAGTGCAAACCATTTCTTTGATGACACTGTTATTCGTGCTGTTGTTTATGATCGTGAGGAAGAATTGGAAATAGAGGACGAGACTCGATCTAAAATGGAAAATGTTGATTACAACAAACCTTTTGATTACTCAAAAATGCCTTCTATTAATGAAACTTTTACACCTCAAAAAGAGAATGTTGAACAACCGTATTTTATATTACCAGAAGATCTTCCTTCTTATAAAGCTTCTCTCACACCAGTAGTTCAAAACAATGGTCTTTTAACTAAACCAGAAAACGTTCAACCTCTTCCTAAAACGTGTAAGATACTTCGGTATTTCCAAACGTTTATGGAAGATATTGAATTTTTACAAGATGCTGTTGATCGTAATTCAGAAATCACTGTTTTCACATTTATTGCTCCTCATGAGCGTGAACGGCGAGAGGTGTTTCAAAAACAATTTTTACCTCACGTTCAACATCTACGATTATGTGCTGAACTCTGGGAACAGGATCTTCAAAAAGAAGTGTCTTCAATGATGGATATTTTTCAAGAAACAGAAAAATCAATTTCATTTTATCAACGTCAAAATCAATTTTTGCAAAATGAAAATGATCGACTCTTTGAACGTGTCCTCAATGATGATATTATATCTGTGGTAATGAATTCTCTTTATGAATGTGGTACTGATATGCTTGTTTCTGAACACTGTGATGATATTGGGTTGTTGAATAAAACTGTTGAGACATTAAAAAATGAGAACATGAGTCTCCGACAACAAAATGATGATGTGCAGAAAACACTTTCAAATGAAATCTTTCAACTCCACAAAAAACTAGAATGGTGTCAAAACCAAAGTCTTGTTTTTTAACTTGAATTGCAAAATCTTAAAACTTCGACATCTTTTTCAAATGAAAATGAGGAACTTAAAAGTCAGATTTCTAAATATGAAAAAGAGATTGCTGAATTGCAAGAAGTAACAGATTTTTGGCAAAAGAGTCGAGATGAATATTTCTACTTAAACCGAAAGCTTGACAGCACCATTCAAGACAAAACGTACATCATTATTGACTTGAAGGAGAAAATTAGAAATTTTGAAAAGGAAAAGTCTGCAAATACTAAGATTGTGGCACCAGGAAAACATAGGACAGATAACACTCGTAAGGATACAACTATTCATGATTCTAACATGGGTTCTTCCACCTCTCCAGGACTAGTTATCCCTCCTAGCGTTAGCAGATCCAAGCACCAAAAAGAGAAAAAGAAGAATAGGAATTTGCGACGTAAGAGAGAGAACTTAAAAGCTATGGAAGTAGAAGCTCACCCTAGGAATTTGAATAATGATCATGTTACTATAGATTTAGATTGTGATTTGGCAACTTGTAATCCGAATCTGTCTGTAACAAATGATGTATCTCGTACTTCTTTATCGTTTAATGCATCTTGTGTGTTTTTTCGTAAATCTATGTTATCTGGTGATCACTCTAAATGTGTTGCTACTTCTCTTTTAACACGTCTTAAGAAACTTACAAAAGGCAAAAAATCTAGGCCCACTACTGCTTCAAAATCTAAGCTAGGATTAAAGCCCCTTGTAGTTTCTGAGGATGTAGTTGCTATCCCTGTAGTTAAGCCCAACAATCCTAAGAACTTGCCTTCACTTAGCGAATTCACTAAGAAGAAAGCGCGATCTAGTTGGAAGTGGCAGCGTTGGTTAACTAAGATGCATAATTTGCTTTGATTCCTAAAACTATTATATCATGTGTTTCTAACCAACCGGAACCCACAACTTCATCGGGTTCCACCCTTACCTTTGCGCCATCGTCGTCTCCCACGTGTGATGCAGGTGGTGCAAATCATCCTCTGGATTGTTGATAGCGAGTGTACCCGACATATGACAGGCAATCTCAAACTGTTAAGAAACTTTGTATCAAAGTTCATCGGTACTGTCAGATTCGGGAATGATCACTTCGCTGCTATTATGGGGTATGGAGATTATGTCAGTGGGAATATTGAAATCAGCCGTGTGTACTATGTTGAAGGTCTTGGTCACAATCTCTTTTCAGTCGGTCAGTTTTGTGACGGTGACTTAGAAGTTGCATTCAGGGAGAAAACTTGTTTCGTACGTGATCTACAAGGGAACGATCTAATGTCCGGCACTCGCAGCAACAGTCTTTATACCATTTCAATGTCTGATATGATTGCTTCCTCTCCCATCTGCTTACTTTCTAAGGCCGAATCTACAAAATCATGGTTATGGCATAAACGAATGTCACATCTCAACTTCAAAACCATGACTGATCTGGCTCGACACAAATTGGTTGAAGGACTCCCCAGATTCAGATACGCTAAAGATCACCTTTGTCCTGCTTGTGAACAAGGAAAGAGCAAACGTGCACATTTTGCTTCAAAACAAGAACCCAGTACGGATCATGTTCTTCAGCTATTACATATGGATTTGTGCGGACCAATGAGAGTACAAACGATCAACGGGAAACGTTACATTCTTGTCATAGTAGACGACTTCTCAAAATGGACTTGGGTCTACTTTCTTCGTACTAAAGACCAAGCTCCATCCATGATAGTCACTTTTCTCACCAAAATTCAAGTTCAGCTTAGAAACACCGTCAGAACCGTCAGAACAGACAATGGAACTGAATTCAAGAATCAAACCCTTCGGGATTATTTTGAGAAGGTAGGTATTGTTCATCAAACATCTATTGCTCGGACTCCCGAACAAAATGGCGTGGTCGAAAGACGAAACCGTACTTTAGTGGAAGCCGCCCGCACAATGCTGATCAATGCACAACTACCAGACTATCTTTGGGCAGAGGCCGTCTCAACAGCATGTTATACCCAGAATCGATGTATGATCAACAAACGACACAATCGCACACCATATGAACTTGTCCACAAACGTAAGCCCAATGTTCAACACCTTCATGTCTTTGGTGCACTATGTTACCCGAACAACGATCGTGATGACTTTGGAAAGCTTAAAGCTAAGGCTGATGTAGGAATCTTTATTGGTTATTGTGAAAATTCTAAGGGGTTTCGGATATACAACCGTCGGACCAGAGAGATTCAAGAGACTATACACGCTAATTTTGATGAGCTCACTGATATGGCTTCTGAGCGCAACAGCTTAGGACCCGAACTTAACCGTTTAAATTTCCCAGATCGTTCAGATGCACCTTTACCTTTAACCCGTCAAGAATTGGAAACGCTGTTCACTCCACTGTTTGATGACTCTTTTGAGATTCGTGCACAAAATGTATCCACCGATTCCGCTGCTCAAACTGCCACTATTCCAGTGCCTGATACACCCGTTACTACAACTACTGTAGAAACTGATGCACCTCCAACAGATTCACCAACAGCAGATGAACAGACAGACTCCAACTCATACAATGCACCTGAAGATCTGAATCAACTTGAAGTACCCGAACCTGCAAATTACGATCCCAATGCATTCTTTAATCCGTTTGCACCGACTCCCAACCTTTCCGATATTCCAGAGTCGTCAACACGGGACTTGGAATCGACTAATGTGCAGCAGTTCCATAACCCTCACCCTTCAACACATCATTGGACACGTGATCACCCAATTGTCAACATTATTGGTAATCCCCAAGCTCCAGTGATGACTCGACAGAAACTTCACTCCGATGCCGAACACTGCATGTATGCACTCACCATCTCTCATGCCGAACCAAAAAGCATCAAGGAAGCAATGACACATGATAATTGGATTGAGTCTATGCAAGAAGAATTCGACCAATTCAAGAGACTAGAAGTCTGGGAATTAGTTGAAAGACCGGATGGAGTTTATGTGATTGGACTTAAATGGATATGGAAGAATAAGTTGGACGCAGAAGGTAATGTCATACGCAACAAATCCCGATTGGTAGCTAAAGGTTATAGTCAGGAGGAAGGAATCGACTTTGAAGAATCTTTCGCACCCGTGGCTAGACTTGAAGCTGTACGGATTTTTCTGGCATACGCTGCTCACAAAAACATGATCGTGTACCAAATGGACGTCAAAACAGCATTTTTGAATGGTCAGTTACGTGAGGAGGTATACGTCAGTCAGCCGGAAGGATTTGTAGACCCAGAGCATCCGAACCATGTCTATCGACTTAAGAAGGCTCTCTACGGTCTCAAACAAGCCCCCAGGGCATGGTATGACAAACTTACTGCTTTCTTACTTGCTAATGGTTTTACCAAAGGTTTGATAGATCCAACTTTATTTATCCAAAGACACGGGGAAGACGTTTTAATCGTACAAATTTACGTAGACGACATTATTTTTGCATCTACTAACAAAAAGTATTCTAATGCTTTTGCAAAATTAATGAAACTAAATTTTGAAATGTCAATGATGGGTGAACTTACGTTCTTTCTAGGATTACAAGTTCATCAATCTCCCCGTGGTATTTTCCTAAGTCAATCAAAATATGCTCTTGAAATAATAAAGAAACATGGAATGACCAGTTGTGACACATACAATACCCCAATGTCAAACACAACTAAGTTAGATGCGGATTTACATGGGAAAATGGTAGACCCCACAAAATACCGAAGTATTATTGGGTCGCTCATGTATCTAACCGCTAGCAGACCAGATATTGTATTTGCTGTGTTTATGTGCTCTCGCTATAAGTCGCGTCCTACTGAACGTCACCTCAATGAGGCTAACCGAATCCTTCGATACGTGAAAGGAACCATTCACATGGGGATCTGGTATCCGAAGGATTATGGTTTTGAACTAATTGCTTTATCAGACGCTGATCATGCAGGGTGTATGGATACATGAAAAAAGTACTTCTGGTGGTTTACAGTTTCTTGGAGACAAGCTTGTGTCTTGGCAATCTAAGAAGCAGGACAGCACTTCACTCTCATCTACTGAATCAGAATATGTGCCTATGGCTGCCTGCTGTGCTCAAATCATTTGGATGCGTACGCAGCTGATGAACTATGGCTACTCATTCGAGAAGATTTCGATGTACTGTGACTCAAAAAGTGCCATTGCTATTTCCTGCAACACGGTTCTACATTCCAAGTCTAAGCACATCGATCTCCGATATCATTTCATCAAGGAGCATGTCGAGAAGGGTACAGTAGAGTTATACTTCGTGGGTACCGAATATCAATTGGCAGACTTGTTCACTAAACCTTTACCACCGGCTAGGTTTACTGAACTCGTTCACCGAATTGGTATGCATTGTTTGACTCCAGATGATTTAAAATCTCTTCTGGAAAACAATTAATGGAGTCAAACACCAAAAATATCTTTTGTAAATATTTATTCAAAAACAAAAGAAAAAATTGAAAAACCATTAAAACAACAAAAAGATTTTCTTTCATTTCGTTTCGTACTTTTATTTCATTTAGTTCACAAATGCAAGCACACGATCTCGTTCAACACTTTGGTCTCTCAAAATTTTCCATATTTTTACGGCCAAATGTTGAGGGGGAGAATGTTCGTCAAAATTTCTCAATTTTAATCAAAAGACGTGCACTTGCATTAAAAGATTCTTTTTGCTTTTAATTTTGGTGGTATTTCACGGAATATTGTTAAGTCAATTAAATTTGACATCTCTTTCTATTAGGTTATGCCTTAGAAGATAGTTTTTGCCATAAGTCGTTAAGTTAACCGTTAATAATCTTATTTAGGACTTATTATAGGATTCTTGTAGTTAAGGGACTTAAGTTG
>LBNU01017120.1:103439-158621 GCA_014162995.1 Artemisia annua | reverse complement strand
TATATATATATATATATATATATATATATATATATATATATATATATATATATATATATATATATATATATATATATATATATATATATATATATGAAACGAATGGGTGTGTCCCAAACGTTGTGTCCCTTCGGTTTGTATAACCAAATTCTGTTAACTAACTAATAACTACCTATAACCGCCATAACTAACTTACGGTTATTAACTATCTAACGAGCAATTTTGGTCCTTCATGTTTCTATATCTTCAAACGGAGCAATGTTGAGATTATTGTTCATTTGTTCACATATTGTGTTTAATGTTTTTCCAGTTATATACAATCGACTTTACAATACGGGGGCTGTCGCATTATCATGCACCACTGAAGATGTTCATCAATATATATTGGCAATCTATGTCCACAGCGAGGCAACTACAACCATTACCTGATATGTTGTGTCCATGGAATTCCTTGCTTTTCATAACATTCACATGTTGAATCATATGGCCAGAGATTAAAAGGTATTGATAAGTATCGAGAACTAACACCGGCCAGCATAATGGTCTTAACTGATGTAGTTGAGCGTGTTTTTAAGATGAACGTGTAAGAATTTATGAAGCTCTTCAAAGACAAAAATCCATTTTTAGAGGTTGAACAACAGGTAACATGTTATTTCGAAGTATTTTCAGTCTTATGGTATTAATCGTTTCTCCTTTCCTAGGGAGAAGAGCAAAATGGGTCAAACAGCTTAACTTGGTTAAAGGCTACCGGGTAAAATGCTACATGAATTGTATGTTGGAATCAGTCCCTCTTAACCCGGACTCACACCCACTATCACACCAATCAAAACGACAAAGATGGGTTTTAACTGGTTTGTATATATTAATAAGGGAAACTGATACACTTTACAATAGATGGAAACTACTCTATTTATACTAGTAAACAGCAAACGTGGGAACTAACTACAAGCCCACTAAGCTAGAAAACAGTAAACAAAAACATGCACTTCCATAATACTCGGTCAAACCAAATACCAATTCTACCTAACAATAAAACATACAAATATAAACCATATTAAGTATAGTTCCATTGAAGACTTGAAGCTATACTTATTCCATGCAGCCATGCATACGTTAACCCAAGTTACCGAACCACATGACCCATCAAGATTACCCAACATTCACCCTCGTAATCTTGATGATCTTGACCCGAGCTTCTTCCACGGTTCTCTTTCATCACCTCGGCGTTTAAGACTTTTCCCGGACACCCGACCTTCACCTGGTCACATCCAAAATCTTTACATATAGTTGACTAGCAACTAATTCCGCCCTTCTTCTAAAAACCGAGATTTTAATTGCTTTCTAAAAAATATAACAATACAAAAAGAATCTTCCTTCCACCCTTAGACCTATTAGAGTAGTTTTTCTATCATAACGAACACTATTCCCTGTGAGAGAATGATCAATCCCCCGTACTTACCACTATCCTATACTACATCGGTCAGGTACACTGCCTGGTGGGGTTGTAAGCCTCTTGAGATCCCTCGAGAGGTAAAACCTGTTGTAAGGTTACAAAACCACGCATCAAAACCGTTTAAAAAGTGTGAGGCTATGAAAACTCACCAGGGTTTGGAAAACATTTAGAAAAGACTTATATTTGGTTTTTAAAGCAAGTAGCATGTATCCCCCTCACAGGGTTTGTAAAACATTTAGAAAGCGTTTAAGAGGCTATGAAAACTCACTTGGGCTTTGGGAATTCTAACTAGTGTAAAGAGTGACTCGGAAACTAGACTGCCTTACTCACGTATCCTGATGTTGTTGTTGTTGTGGTTGATGTATGTCAAGCTTTAGTTGTTTAGTTTATGTTTCTTAAGTAATTATTCTTAGGGTTTTTAGAGTTTTAGATATAACATAACACCGTTCAGGCCATCACAATTCAGAAGTATAAGACTCCTCACATGAAGCTCCCTACTATTGTATTATGTTATCAACATAATACCATTCGGGCCATCATAATTCAGAAGTTAATACTCCTCACATGAAGCTCCTTACTATTGAGTCATGTTGTTATTAGGGTTTAGTTATAACATAACACCGTTCGGGCCATCATAATTCAGAAGTATATGCAATAATCGTTTAATTTGAGGAGTCATGGCACTTTAAATCGTAAACCCAACAAACTCGTCATAACAAAATATCCACATAGTACTCCTCACATGAAGCTCCCTAGTATTGTGTTATGTTTCTAACTTTAAAAATAGGTTTGCTATATATATGAAATAGTTTACTTTATACCCTTTAAGTTTAGTATATTTACCAAATCTACCTAGACTTATAATACTTAGGTTTATAACTATCTAGACTTATCACTATTAGTCCCTATACTTATATATTTTAGAAAAATGACAGAAAAGACCCTTGTACTTATAAATTTTTTTATATTTACCCTTTATACCCTTATCTTTATAACTTTTGCAAAACTAGTCCTTTTAAGTTTATAACTACTTAACTTTTTATCCTAGGGGTTTATAACTTTGCAAAAAGGGTCCTTATACTTATAACTTCTAAGAAATGTCAAAAATAGTCCCTAGACTCTATATTTTCAGAAAATTACCATATATACCCCTATGCATGGAAAACTTTGCAAAACTAGTCCTAATTCCATGCAAACTATACTTTTATGAAACAAAAAGGTTTCCTAGCTTATGTTTAACTAGTTTTAGCTTATCTAAGTTACCTAAGTCATATTTTAGCTTATGTAAAGGGCTTATAGCATATATTTATGGTTTATTCTATAATTAGGGTTTTAAAAAGAAAACTAGTATATGATTATGACCAAGGCTTAGGCAAGGGATCCTAGGGGTTCTAAGGCATCCTAATACTATCCTAATACTAATCTAAAGCTAAAGAAATCAAAATGAAAAGCTTACTTGGCTAGCTAGGGTTTAACGAGGGATCCTAGGGTTTTCTAGGTCAAAATGGAACTCGACAAGCATGCAAGGCTATACCACTCGACTCCTATGTTTCCTAGGACTCTTGTACTGCTACCAAGGCCAGAAGTTTGAGAGTAAAGAGAAGTGAAGGTGCGAGTTTGAAAGGAGGGAGTAGCGAGGGTATTTATAGGGTCGTTTGGCCTTGGTGAGCAAGTAACGGGAATACGGGGTGTCGAGGGGGGGGGGGGAATGACTAAGCTAAGCTACCTAATGACTAATGGAAGCTATAAGGGTGACTAGGCTAGGCTATATAGGCGGTTAGGGTTTTTGTGGAGGAGATGGAACCGCGGGGTGAAGGTGGTGACAAGGAGGGGATGCACCTCCTTGCTTGGGTGCTTGGAGGTGCTTGTAAGCTACTTGAAAGGTTTAGTGATGGTTTAGGGTGATTAGTGGTGGATTAGTGGTGGATTAGTGGTGGTTTAGTGGTGATTAGTGATGGTTTAGACAAGTAGGTGATGCACCTATTTGTGTGGGTGCTTGTAAGGTGTTAGGGTGCTAGGTTGGTTAGAGTAAGGTGCTAGGGTGCTTGGTTGTAAGATTTGAGGTACTATAGTAGCGTAGTTTTAAGGTTTAGGTCTATTTCTAACCTAGTTTTGCCTAGAGTGAGTTTAGGGTTTTGCCTAGGGTTTAGTGCCTAAGTTAGGTTCCTAAGAGTAATTAGTGACTAATTCTAAGTCCTAAGGGGTTTATACTAAGTGGTGGTAACTTATGGGAAAGATTTGGGAAGGTTTGACCTGGTTTTCGGGAAGTTATAACCTAGTTATTGTTTTATGCCTAAGGGACTTGTACCTAAGTTCTAAAGGGTTGTACTAATGCCTAATAGTCCTAAAGTATCCTAATATTCCTAAGGTAACTCATACTTAAGCCTTGGACACTTTCAAACTAGTTTAACTAAGCATATAGGGTTTAGTAAGCACATAGACCTAGTTAGGGTTTGTTTAGGGTTTATTATGGTGTTGTGGTAAGTTTAGTGTGTTAGGTTGGTAAATTACTTATTATGGTGTTGTTGTGATCTTATGCTTGACATAACAGAGGTTTATAGGGTGTGAGTGTTGAGTTGTTTGGCTTGTGAGGATACGTGGGCAAGTCTAGAGAGTCATGCAAGTAATGAATGCACATAAAAAGCAAAAATTTACATGTGAAATACCTACTATAGGTATTTGTAATGGGAATGATAGTGATGAGATTTTGTGGGTTGTTACACGGTATACCTTTCTTAACCCAAGCAACTTCCTTCTTCTTCCAACGTATTGCGTTAAGAGCAAACGTGGGTCTTCCTTTTGACGTCTTTCTTCTTCCAAATTGTTGCGTTAGATAGCAACAATGGGTCTCCGGTTTGTTGTCGTGTGATGTTGGTTGCCAACAAGGTTTGTGCAACGAAATGTTTTTCTTGTTGCTCTTGTTCTTGCCGCGTACAGAATCACACCAACACAAACCAATAAGTCACCACTTTGTTTGGTGCCTTCTCGTTTGCAAATTCTACACAAGTACGGTTGTGCACTACTTTCCTTGCGTCCTAGTTATCCAGGCAGCGTCCCTTTGTTTTGAACGTTGCGTATTTCTTTTCCTGAAACAAAAGTTTCAGCGTGTTTCTTTTTGCTTTTGGTTTTCTTCTTGTCTCGTTAGGGGTTTTCTGGTTTGGATGTTGTAACGAGCGTGGCTCTTGATGCCAAATGTTGGTCCCAAATGTGAGAGTCGAAATGATTTGCAAACAAATAAACTAGATAACTTTTATTTTGTCTAACCAAATATCTGATACATGTTTACATATATATATGAAACGAATGGGTGTGTCCCAAACGTTGTGTCCCTTCGGTTTGTATAACCGAATTCTGTTAACTAACTAATAACTACCTATAACTGCCATAACTAACTTACGGTTATTAACTATCTAACGAGCAACTTTGGTCCTTCATGTTTCTATATCTTCAAACGGAGCAATGTCGAGATTATTGTTCATTTGTTCACATATTGTGTTTAATGTTTTTCCAGTTATATACAATCGACTTTACAATACGGGGGCTGTCGCATTATCATGCACCACTGAAGATGTTCATCAATATATATTGGCAATCTATGTCCACAGCGAGGCAACTACAACCATTACCTGATATGTTGTGTCCATGGAATTCCTTGCTTTTCATAACATTCACATGTTGAATCATATGGCCAGAGATTAAAAGGTATTGATAAGTATCGAGAACTAACACCGGCCAGCATAATGGGCTTAACTGATGTAGTTGAGCGTGTTTTTAAGATGAACGTGTAAGAATTTATGAAGCTCTTCAAAGACAAAAATCCATTTTTTAGAGGTTGAACAACAGGTAACATGTTATTTCGAAGTATTTTCAGTCTTGTGGTATTAATCGTTTCTCCTTTCCTAGGGAGAAGAGCAAAATGGGTCAAACAGCTTAACTTGGTTAAAGGCTACCGGGTAAAATGCTACATGAATTGTACATTTAACATATTAAAGCTACCTAATTGGTTTATCTAAAAACTATATTATGCGTCATAAATGATAGATGCAATTATTTTGTGAGTACTTATCTAAATTCTAAAGTTACTAATTTACTATCAACAAAAAGATCAAGAGATCTCGACAAAATAATGTTCATGTCTATCACAAGGGTGTGATCTAAGCTAAGCTATGCAGACTATAGTTTTTCGTACAATTTTGTTGTTTGCAAGCATAATTAACATTATGTGGACACTAAAAAGTTGAAGGCTTCATTGTTCAACAATGTACTTAATTCTTTCACAGTGAAACTTTTTATCATTTGGTTTGTAAAACAAGTTTGGCATTTGTGTGCTTTTCAATTCTCAACTATGGCATTTGTGTTTGCCTTTTTACTGTTAACGATAGTTGCATATTAGTATAGCAAAGTATATCAAATCTGTAATAGTATATGTTATGTTTATGTTTAACTATAGTGATACACTTACGTATATTGTGCATGTCCAACTCAAACCATGGACCCATATTCAAAAATTGCATCTACTGTGGTGGGTGGTCGTGCAAGACTCACTGAGAGGGGAAGGTGTGGACTCGTTGTGGTAGCTTGCCAGTCCAAGGTGGAGGAGCATTGTTGCTCGTTGTGGCTCGTTGCCACACCATGTGTACCTCGCCAAGCCTCGCCACACAAGACCAACTCGTTGCTGTGACGAGGTTGGTTCTCTGAGGGGTTGCACCTTTTTTTTTTTTTTTTTNTTTTTTTTTTTTATTGTTTTTGTTGTGAACGTTGGGTACCGTTTAAGTGAGGAGGGGTAAGTGGTGGGCCCCAAATGAGTAAGTTGAGGTTAGTTGTGAGTGAGGAGGGGGTTAGTTATGAAGAGGTGTTGAGGTGATGTGGAACCCGTGGGCCCCAAATGGGCACTTCATGCTTGTCACCACACCTTCCACTCTTAGGGATGCTCTTTCCGCAGGAAGGCAATTGATGGTTTTATCTTTGTTTGGGTTTTATCATGTCTAAGTATGCTTGCAAAACAACGAGTAATGTTTTTTATGTTATTTTGACCTATGTAGTGCTACAAAGCCAAACAAAAACAATTGGCATAGGATTTAAAAAAACAAGCGCGTAGGAAAATACCCTACGAGTTTACAAAACAAAAAAGCTACTGTAAAAAAAAAGCCAAGCCTCGGAAACAAACTAGCCCCGCCGCAACGCCCGGGTACATTCGCACTCGTTATGTATGAATTTTAGTTTTCTTGTAAGTCAGATATATTTTTATATTTATGGTTTAGACGTCTTTATTTTTTCATTCGTATCGTTACACGTAGGTTGTGGTTGAAGAAAGACAACACTTCGTAGCTCGACGTACATGTTGCTTCTTAACATTTAGACTACCATCATATCCTCTTAACCAAGTTATATCTCCTTTTTTTTTTTGTTCAAAAGCAAAGAGTAGAATTTTGGTAAAAACTCGATCTTACCTATGGACCTACCCATCTCGCGGCCTTTAAGTTAACCCTGACCCATGTGTCAAATGTTCCAATATCACATGTGTAATAAATACTTCATGCTTGACATATAAAGATTCACGTATTGTTGGTTTTATCAAACAGAATCAAGGGCAATCATCCGTTACTTTGCTGAAAGATACAAGTCTCTAGGAACCGATTTGCTAGGAAAGACAATTGAGGATCAAGGTCTAGTGAACCAATGGCTTGAAGTTGAGGCACAAAACTACCATCCACTAGTCCTCCATCTTATGTTCAGCCCCAATTTTGGGATAGTAAGAGACGAGCAAGTGATCAAAGAAACTGAAGAGAAGCTTGGGAAAGTGTTGGACATATACGAAGATCGGCTATCAAAAAGCAAGTATCTGGCTGGTGATTTCTTATGAACAAAGATAGGAAACATGTGAGTGCTTGGTGGGATGATATAAGCAGCAGGCCATCTTAATTGGCTTAAGAGTTAAGACCCTTGAAATATGCAAGAAGTACAACCCACTAGCTTTGATGTTTGTTTGTGGTGGGCTTGGTGTCTCAAACTCTCAATATGTTTAGGGTTCTTCTTGTGTTTTAGTTTGAATAAAGGGCTTGCTCTTGAAATGCAACCACATAAATGACGGTCATCTCGTGTAAAGTAAGTGTAACACGAGCGATGAATAAGTCATTGTTGTTTGTATTGTGTGCAAAGTCATCTGTTTGAATCGCGTAAATCTCAATATCAAATGTTCCTTTTAGAAAAATTTATGATAAACGTAAAAAATAGTAATTTGTTTGGGTAAAGGGATCTCCACACNGATTTTTGCTAGGAAAGACAATTGAGGATCAAGGTCTAGTGAACCAATGGCTTGAAGTTGAGGCACAAAACGACCATCCACCACTTAACAATCTAGTCCTCCATCTTATGTTCAGCCCCAATTTTGGGATAGTAAGAGACGAGCAAGTGATCAAAGAAACTGAAGAGAAGCTTGGGAAAGTGTTGGACATATACGAAGATCGGCTATCAAAAAGCAAGTATCTGGCTGGTGATTTCTTATGAACAAAGATAGGAAACATGTGAGTGCTTGGTGGGATGATATAAGCAGCAGGCCATCTTAATTGGCTTAAGAGTTAAGTGTTAGCCCTTATAATGTTGTTAGATCAAATTTTTATTGTTAATGTTTAAGACTTGTAGTTAATATGTAATACGTACTGTTTTATTTAGTATATGGGTCAGTTTAGGTCTGCTTATGTGTCAGAAACGTTTAACCCAACCAAGCCCATAGTTGACAGTTATTTAGAAACGGTTTTCTCTCAAACATCACAACGTTTGAGTGAAGCATTGTATCGTTTAGATTAGTATAAATAGATTAGGATTCTTTGTAACAATTGTAACCCATTCGTTCATATATATCAGTTAATATAAAGGGTTCAAACCCAATTCTCTTGTTCTTATTTTTATACTTGATGATGGTTCATACATGATGGTTGTTTGGTTATTTATGATCCTGGAAACCTGGAAGATTAAAACGATGCAACGATTATCAATTGGTATCAGAGCCGAATGAATCAAACAACACAACAATTCATGATTTTGATCATCACTCAAGATTCAAAAGCATCGAGATTGAAGTCTGGTTTTTCGCCATGGTTTACAAGAATACTTGGCGATATGTTGTAGAACTTGAGAGTTCACACAGATTTGGTAACCAGAAACAACAAGGACACAACTTGTTGTTTACCAAGAATTTGCGAGTTCTTTGGAAGTAAAAGCCGAGACAAACAAAGTTGTCTAGGGCACGAAGTGTTTCAAATCGACACAAAAGATGAAGACCTCTTTGTTGCGACAAAGGTGGGGATGAAGACCAGATTCAAACAAAGAAAGAAAAGAGAAAAGGGTACACGTTAAATTGTTTTGAGTGATAAGTGTGGAATGATTGCAAAATTATCAAGGACTAGATACCAAAGATGATGAAGCGGTTGAGACTGCATGGTATTAGTCTTGAAGATGATGAAGATGAAGAACAATGATGGCAGTCAAGACAGCAATGAACTTTAGACATTGCTTGAAGAAACAATGAAGATCACTCAAGAGAATTTGATGCTAAAACTTTAGGGGGGAAATTGTTAGCCCTTATAATGTTGTTAGATCAAATTTTTATTGTTAATGTTTAAGACTTGTAGTTAATATGTAATACGTACTGTTTTATTTAGTATATGGGTCAGTTTAGGTCTGCTTATGGGTCAGAAACGTTTAACCCAACCAAGCCCATAGTTGACAGTTATTTAGAAACGGGTTTCTCTCAAACATCACAACGTTTGAGTGAAGCATTGTATCGTTTAGATTAGTATAAATAGATTAGGATTCTTTGTAACAATTGTAACCCATTCGTTCATATATATCAGTTAATATAAAGGGTTCAAACCCAATTCTCTTGTTCTTATTTTTATACTTGATGATGGTTCATACATGATGGTTGTTTGGTTATTTATGATCCTGGAAACCTGGAAGATTAAACCAATGCAACGATTATCATTAAGACCCTTGAAATATGCAAGAAGTACAACCCACTAGCTTTGATGTTTGTTTGTGGTGGGCTTGGTGTCTCAAACTCTCAATATGTTTAGGGTTCTTCTTGTGTTTTAGTTTGAATAAAGGGCTTGCTCTTGAAATGCAACCACATAAATGACGGTCATCTCGTGTAAAGTAAGTGTAACACGAGCGATGAATAAGTCATTGTTGTTTGTATTGTGTGCAAAGTCATCTGTTTGAATCGCGTAAATCTCAATATCAAATGTTCCTTTTAGAAAAATTTATGATAAACGTAAAAAATAGTAATTTGGTGATTCAACAAACTAGAATTAACCCATGACAAGCTTCGGTGATTCAACAATCAGACGAGTAATTTGGTGTCTGGGATTCACTTATCCATATTGGAGATTGTTTATTTACCTTCATATTCATCCCCTGTTAAGTTTTTTTCTTGGTTATCATTTGTTTTTCGTTTGGCAAACTAACTCGGTTAAGCAAAGGCAAAAGCCACGTTAAACAACCTCAAAAGTCATTATGACAAACACGACTACACGCCAGGCGAGCAGCCGCAGCCATCAGCTCCTCCTCAACCATAATCTTCTCAGCCTTATTACGGTACAAACTGCGCTGGGATTTCCATAACCACCGTACGTCTCAACACATTCATCATCATCAACCTGTACTACCCAACTCGGTTATCAAACCGTACCAGGTTTCTGTCTAAGTTGATATGAGGTTTTATTATGATCTTAATATCTCTTGCATGATTATTTTATAGTGAGTTAAAGTTGGTTAATATATTTCTATTGATGGAAATTATGCATGATCATGCATTTAGTTTTCAAGTTGCTGATCATGCATTGTAAGGATGTTGTCATTAGTGAATTGAAAGGTAAAAGACGTTTTTGGATCGAAAGCTAAAGGTGTTTTAGAGGTTTGATTTGCAGTTCCAGGTGTGTGTTTCTATTGTTGCCAAGTTCTCTTGTAGGTTCAAAATAAAAAAAAAAAAAAAAAAAAAAAAAAAAAAAAAAGAGGACTTTTACAAATGAAAGACATACATGTTTAATTCACAACCAACAATATAGAAGCACTCCGTATAATAAATCCAACACAATCAAAAGATGCATGGGATCGGGGTATTNTTTTATTTCCGTGTTTTACGTGCTTTTTCGTGCTTTTCCGTGTTTATTTGTTTTTACGTGCTTTTATTTGTAGAAATTTAGGGTTCCCTTAGCCTGTACGATTCAATTCACGAATCACGAACACGAACCAACGAACCAAGTTTCAGCCTTCGTTGGGATTACGACCCGGGGATACATATTTACCGGACTTTTACAAATGAAAGACATACATGTTTAATTCACAACCAACAATATAGAAGCACTCCGTATAATAAATCCAACACAATCAAAAGATGCATGGGATCGGGGTATTCCCACCGATTTACACCTTTTGGAGAAATCCATCATAAACCCAACATGTTCTTTTTTTCACTCGCTCATGAGAGACATGGAAATTGGCTACATCTAAGTGACAATACGACTTTACAATCATCGCGTGGACAGATTGTAGGGACATACACAATGTCATCACAGCCATCTGATTTTTCTCTTCTGAAGTCAAACAGTGAGGTGAACATTGCGATAAATAAAACCAAGTGATTTATCGCATACCTTTGTCCCACACATTGGTGGGGCCCAGCCCCAAATGCTAAATAATTTTTCTTGTAAACGTGGTCCTCTTGTCTATGTTCCATGAAACGATCTGGGTCAAACCGGTCCGCATCAACAAACCCTTGGAATGACGACTCGAAGACAGAAGGAAACACGATTGTTCCCTTAGGAATTGTGTAGGTTTCGGTTAAGGGAAAGTCCTCCCCTGTTATATGCGGTACTAATGTAGCTGGCGTACGATATCTTATTATTTCACGCGCTACTGCTTCAGTGTACCGCATTTCCCTTAGCTGGTCCGAGGTAATCAGTTTACCTGACTCCGGGGACCAGATTTTGGAAACTTCTTCTCTAAGTCGAGATAACACGTCAGGATGTGAATCCAACAATGTGACCGCCCAAAGAAGTGATGACGTGGAAGCATCTTGTGACGCGAACAGAAAATCAAATAAATGACCTCCTATTTCAACACTGCTAGTGTGAGGCGAAGGTTTCTCACCGGCCGACTCTGCAGCATTGATTTCTCGAATTGCATCCTGCATCCAAAAATCAACTAAGCAAGTCGGGTCTTCACCCGACTTCATTTTGTTTTTACTATCTTCAGCACACACGGTTAGTGTTTCAACAAGACGCGAAACTGCTAACCTCGCGTTATGAAATGCGAAACCCGGTAAATCAATAGGTAGTTTCATCAAACCAACATTGAAAAAATTATAATCAATGTCAAACCTCGTTCTTGACTCACCACTTAAGTGCGGTCCCACAAAAACATTTTGACTTGTTTCTAGATTCATGTCACGGCATAGAAACCGCAACGGGAAAGCTTTTGTACCAGAATCAGGAAACTCTAACCACGACTTTAAGTGCTTCAAAATGATATGTTGTTGTAGCTCAGTGTATGTCGAAAGTGCTCTAGGCGTGAAATTAGGAGCAATTAGACGTCGTAAATCTTTATGATCTTGGCCCATCAGATAAATCAAATTATGTTCACCAAATAATTTTTTCCCAAAAGGATGGCCTATGAGATGGAACGCTTCAGGCCGAACATTCGCAAAGATTTTACGCGAAAGATCAGTGTCACGTATGAACACAATAAATTTTCCGAAAATGTAATTGGCGGAAAATCCAATATTGGATTTTCTCGCATTTTCAGCTTGTACTTCCCAAAACTCCGTGGGATTTCGTACTAGAGAAATAGCGTTACCAATAAATGGTAACACTAGACTCGGGCCAGGAATAAATTGTTTTTTCTTCAAGTACTTTAGTTGTTCAACTAGGACNAAAAACACTTTGACTTGTTTCTAGATTCATGTCACGGCATAGAATCCGCAACGGGAAAGCTTTTGTACCAGAATCAGGAGACTCTAACCACGACTTTAAGTGCTTCAAAATGATATGTTGTTGTAGCTCAGTGTATGTCGAAAGTGCTCTAGGCGTGAAATTAGGAGCAATTAGACGTCGTAAATCTTTATGATCTTGGCCCATCAGATAAATCAAATTATGTTCACCAAATAATTTTTTTCCAAAAGGATGGCCTATGAGATGGAACGCTTCAGGCCGAACATTCGCAAAGATTTTACGCGAAAGATCAGTGTCACGTATGAACACAATAAATTTTCCGAAAATGTAATTCGCGGAAAACCCAGTACTGGATTTTCTCGCGTTTTCAGCTTGTACTTCCCAAAACTCCGTGGGATTTCGTACTAGAGAAATAGCGTTACCAATAAATGGTAACACTAGACTCGGGCCAGGAATAAATTGTTTTTTCTTCAAGTACTTTAGTTGTTCAACTAAGAGTAAAAATGCAAGTATGGAAATAATGTATGGGGCTAAGGATATGAAAATAGATGAAAAAGATTCCATTATGGATGGAATTAATGAGTCAAGAGAGGTGTAAGAAATGGTGTTTGAGGTGTAAGTTTAATGGTTTTTTTAGATTAGTGATATGATGGGCTAATATTTATAGAGAGAGTAGCGTGCTAAATTGCTAATGTAGCCGATAAAAAGGAAAATAAATTGCTAAATTGTTAATGGTGGATTTTTGGTTTTCATTCTGAAAACAGAGGTTGAATTCTAGTTATGTGATTGTAAATTTGTAACACATGACAAGATATAAAGAAAATGTCTAAAGATGCTATTAGTGACATTTCCCCCCTTTTTTTTATTTTATTTTTATTTTTTATTTTATTTTATTTATAGTTAAGTGGTTTTTGAAAAGTTTGTCTTATTTAGCGTTTTAACTGGAAGAGAGATTTTTGTGGGTCTCTTAAATAAGGGTGGAGGTGTGTTGAGGGGTTTTTCCTCGCCAGATCAACTCTAAATCAGTTTTTCAGTCTGTAAACTTTTTCCTTCAACTTTTCATCAACCATTGTGGCACATTCGCTTTCTTCCACTATGTTTTTTCTATTTTTTATCATTTAAAAATACCTAAAATAGAAATACTTACTCACAATACACACAACAAATAAAATAACCATTCTCTCTACTAAATGTCATGGGACTTAAGTCCCGAGCGGGACATGTTTTTTGCTTTACTTTTGTTTTCCCGACATTTTTGCATTGGTTTTGTCACAAAGGAAATCACACCCTTTATACTAAGAGAGAGTAAGAGTTTTGGCTCTACACTTGTCTGATCTCCAATAACAGGAAAGTAAACATCCCCTTAATCTTATAGGGTAAAGGCTAAGGATGAAAAAAAAAAATAATAAAAAAATGACCGTCCAATCAGGTAACCTGGTGAAAATAACCGGCAATAACCGGTTCAATAGTTCGGAATGAGTTTTTTTCTTGTTTGTTATTCATTTTAGTTATTTTGAGTAAGTAGATAAAACATCTTTAACATTTACCCTAATCTTAAATGATTCGAAACAAATAGTAAGCGGATATTATGTATGCATTTTAGTTTTCTTGTAACTTAGATATAATTTAATATTTATGGTTTAGACATCTTTATTTTATATTTAAGGTTGTGGTTGAAGAAATACAAGTAAACATTTCGTCTAGTTTGACGTGCATGTTGCATCTTAACATTAGACTACCATATCTCTTTTATGACACATGCAATTTCTAGTAGATGGAGTACAAAAGGAGATAACGTATTAAAAAGATTTCAAGAGTAATGAATACCAAAACAAGAAGTCCCCGATACATAGTACAGTATGTTTAAGGAATTGAAATATGTGAGCAGAAAGTCTTCAGTATTTAACCGAGAAACCTTGTTTATCAAGATTTGCTAAAGTTTAGATTATGGTTACGTGTAATCCATCGTACATTAATTCATTGTAACCAGATTTAGTGAATCCTTCGAAAGAGAAACATTTTTAATGTACAACTACTACTAATTAGGGAGAGCTAGTTGTTTGCGTGACAAGCCTTTTCCATTTTCAATAAGTAAATGTGATATAGAATGTAGATTTTTTTTTATTTTATTTATTTATTTATTTATTTATTTTTTAATAAAACAAGTGTAATTTTTATATTCTCTAACACCTCTTGTTAGTTATAAGGATAGTCTTAACCATAGTCCTATGTCTGTGTAACCCATTGTTGACGTAAAATTATGTACCTTACTTCAAACAAGCAAGAGGTTCTTCCGGATGGTCCAGCTGATGGTCCAGCTTTGATCCTTCACATACCTACACAAGAAAAGCACGCGTTAACCTCGCCCCGGGTATTATCTCAGGACCAAGCTCCGGCGTGAGAATAAGTCTCTATAGAGAGAGAAAGTATATGTGTTTTATAGAGAGGGAAAAAACATACCCTTGAGAGTGGTAGATACACTCTATTTATAGGTGAGCTTCCTATGTCCTTACCTGGTGATAGAGACACATTTAGGCGGGAAACATTTAGGCAGGAAACTGCAATATTTCCTTAGCCATTCGGCTTAGGTCATTCGGCCAAGCCTTTTATCCAGCGTCTTTCATCTGAACCATTCGGCTTGGTTGGTTCGGCCAAGCCCTTCTTCTGAGTCATTCGGCTTGGTTGGTTCGACCAAGCCTTTCATCCAGGCATTCCATCTGAGCCATTCGGCTTGGTTGGTTCGGCCAAGCCTTTCATCTGAGCCATTCGGCTTGGTTGGTTCGGCCAAGCCTTTCATCCAGGCATTCCATCTAGGTCTTCCATCCGGGGTCTTTCATCTTGATGTCCTGACGGATCGGGTCTATCAGACCACATACGTCATCACCCATTCATACAAAAACTACGGATCGGGTTATAATTTTTTCTTCAGTGGTGTGGTGGTCTGGATTGTTTGGACTTAAAACTTAAAATGGAAGCCCATAGATTTCCCCTAATTAAGCCCCTACACACTTAAGAACTGAATTAGCTTTAAGAACTGAAAACCCATACAAGTGCCTTTTAAGCCATATAGAATACATGTCAAAAATCATTTGAGCTAGTTTTATAGAAAAGATAAAATCAATGCATGATATATGGAAAACCTCAAAATTAAGAAAAGCTAATGTATATTGGCTATGTGACAATGGCTAAAGTCTAAACGCAACATTTGAATGAAATCAATATACATAGTAAAGTGAGCTGCATTTGGGAAAGCCGACAGGTAGATTGCGATTTCTATTATCTCGAGCGCATTAGCCCTTGTTCATCATGGACTGGTGTCTAGTTAGTTTTTCACCAAAAGTTTATTTTTATTTTTATTATTTTTTTTCTGAATGTTAGCTTTTCGCCAAAAGTTTATTATTATTATTATTATTATTATTATTATCATTATTATTATTATTATTATTATTATTTCTGAATGACCGACGATTTGAATGACGTGAAATTCAAGGTGTGATGTATATTGAACTTCAAAATCTATCATAAACTGATACCACTATGTGTTTAACAAATTTTGTACTACTTAACACAATGTTGAGACATAATTGGGGCTAGATATGTGGATTATATCTTTTTTTTAATAAAAAAACTTCAGGCAATACTAGTTTGTTTCATGACGTGGTCTAGCTAGTGTGTGATTTATTTATTTTTACTTTTATTTTTTTTAAGGTGAAATTTTTTCAGATAATCACAATAAAGTACAAAGTCTCAAACACATATCAGGGACACGCCCATGACATTTAAGAATTCCCATAAAATAATAAAGTTGTACAAAACAAGATATAACATTCTATCACTGATTCTAAGAGAGGGCGGTGCAGTGATGTTATCACCACGTTATACACCCGAAATGCACCTATGGTACCGCTATACAATGTTAAATTGCGTCGTGTTCGGGCGTTATGGCGATAACGAATGTTTTCTCTTCCCATTTTTTGTGTGTAAAAGTGGAGTTAGTAGGGTTTTTTTTTAGTGGTGTATTATAGAAATATGAGATATGCTTCATCCACTCAAAGTTCACGAAGAAACTTCCACACAATTGAGTTGGTTAAATATGATAGGTTAATAAAAGAGAAGAAAGAGAAAATGAGAGTGACAAACACCAATTAAAAACAATCATGCCATTTTGTGGATGTTTCTTTGTAAATATTTTGTGATTCTAGCAAAACTCTAGAAATATTATTGGGAAGGTGGTTTTTTGGTTTTATGTTATAGGTGTAAAAGCTGATGTGGTGTGTGGATAACTTGTGGATAACTGCAACTGCCCCTAGCACTCTAACAAATAATCCAACTAATACATCAGTTACTACATTTAGTTGTGATGCATTCATCTTGTACTTGCATTGCCCTTATTCAGCTTCACATTCCATTTCCTTTCAACTTGTCTAACATCCATAGAGTCTTTAACTTTAAGGAGCTCATCATCCTCGGCTGAAGAGTTTCCACTATTACTTGAATAGTTTCTTCCTGTCTTTTAATCTTTGTAAACATCCTTGCATTTCTTTCTTGCCAGAGACAAAGTATACTATTGCTCCACATACCATTCTTCTCAGCAAACTCCAGATATTATTAGTAGAGGGTAAGTGTGACATTTCCATGATAATAGTGCTCCATATTACGAGTACAAAAAAACTCCTATTAAGAAGGTGTTGCATCTCTGGTCAAATCTTATGGCATTGGAAATGTAGATGGACATGGGAATCAAGGCAAACCTCACATAACGTAGATTTCATCACCTGGTCAAATCTTGTGTCAGTAGCCTATCTTTTGTATTACCATCCAAAGCACACAAAGATCGAGTGTCCTGGAACACATTGAGAGAAACATACTAAGAGTTTCCAAGCAACTGTTTGGTCTTCACTACTCACTTAATGCAAAATTAATTATTGTCCGTTTGTTTGTCACCCATTGAGCTCTATCATCTAAGTTCTTTCTTTATTTTGTATAGTGCATATTCTTCTTTAATTTATTTTACTTTATATACTCTCATCCACAAACATAAGAGGAAAATGTAAACTATAAAGTATAAACTATGTTAAGAGCATGAGGAATCATAACGCAGGGGTTGCGTTATTCCTATGTGGTATCGAAACAACGCAATAACGCACGTTAATACCATTTCCTAGGCCTTGGCGTTATAACACCGTTGAGTCCCACATTGAGGCAATAACTTGCATTGTAACGCAAGTCTTCACAATTCATGACTTTGCACAACAAACCCCCAGCCTTGTAACTAGTGAATAACGGCTAGTTTGTGGGGGAAACAAAAAAAAAAAAAAAAAAAAAAAAAACAAAAAAAAAAAAAAAAAAAAAATTAAAAAAAAAAACAACACTAAAAAAAAACAAAAAAAAAAAAAACCAAAAAACAAAAAAAAAAAAAAAAAAAAAAAAAAAAAAAAAAAAAAAAAAAAAAAAAAAAAAAAAAAAAAAAAAAAAAAAAAACTCATACTCATATTCTCACAAAAACAAAACCATGTCGGGACGTGACGATCAAAGTTTTATAAACTTGATGATGGGTTTTGGAAATCCTAACCCGAACAATGCCGGATCTTCGTCAACTCCTAACCCACTTAATTTGACACCCGAACAACAACAACAATTTATGTTAATGTGGCAACAAAATTTCTCACTAACCCAAACCGAGCAACAAACACCGCCAACACCAGAACCTTTGTTGACGAACTTGAATTTTGTCCGGTTGATTTACTCGTTCATGAACCTAATATACAAAAAGTGTGATTGCCCTGTTGAGAAAACTCACAGCATTCCTATCCTCGGGAAAGCGGCCAACCCAAACACTACGGCAAGTAAAGACTTTCCTACTTCCGTGTCCAACGTAACGTAATCTCGCTCACTCGGGTATTTTTAATCAAACACCTCGTCGGCTAGTTTTTTGCCTTTTTTTGCAAGAACGTTTAACCTCCACGTTTTGGATTTTCGGTGGAGACGTTAGCTTCGGGTTCTACGAGGCTCTTGTGAGGATTGGGTTTCCTGGTCGTTGGCGGTGTTTGTGCTCGGTTTGGGTTAGTGAGAATTTGTTGACCAACATTAAACATAAATGTTGTTGTTTGTTCGGTGTCAAATTAGTGGGTTAGGAGTTGACGAAGATCCAGGCATTGTTCGGGTATGATTTCCAACAAACCGCATCAAAACAAGTTTATAAAACTTTGATCGGTTCACGTCCGATCATGGTTTTGTTTTTGTGAGAATAGGAGTATGAGTTTTTTTTTTTTTTTTTTTTTTTTTTTGTTTTTTGTTTTTTATTGTTTTTTGTTTGTGTTTTTGTGTGAGAAATGTGTATAGGAGTCATAGTTGTTGTTGATTATATAAAGGATTGAATTTTTTTTTATCAAATATACTAACCGTTTGAATCAAACGGTAACTTTTTTTTTTTTTTTTTTTTTGTGTGTGTTTCCCCCACAAACTAGCCGTTATTCACTAGTTACAAGGCTGGGGGTTTGTTGTGCAAAGTCATGAATTGTGAAGACTTGCGTTACAATGCAAGTTATTGCCTCAATGTGGGACTCAACGGTGTTATAACGCCAAGGCCTAGGAAATGGTATTAACGTGCGTTATTGCGTTGTTTCGATACCACATAGGAATAACGCAACCCCTGCGTTATGATTCCTCATGCTCTTAACATAGTTTATACTTTATAGTTNTATGCTAACAAGCAAGTGGCATACATTGAATGCAAATTGCCAAAAGTTTCTAGCGGTTTACAAACGTGCTGTACGTTTGAGAAAAAGTGGTGAAAGTGAAGTGGGTGATATGAGGCACGCTAGACAAATGTATCGTGACGAGCATAAAGGTGTTCCGTTTGCTCAAGAGGAAGCGTGGTTAATTTTGAAGAAGTGTCCAAAATGGGACGCGCCGGCACCGATTGACTTAACCGGAGACGTCCCCGGTCAAAGCAACCAAGAGCTATTTGGTGATGATGTACGTCCACGTCCTGCCGGGAAACCAAGGAATGCCAAAAAAACAAAAGTCCGATACATCGGCTAGCACCGGTGGAAGTGCGTCAAGCAACCTGGAATCTATGACAACCGAGCTTCGACTTAGACGGGAAGCGGCCTGCTAACATCAAATAAACCCGATATTTTATATATCAATTTCCCGTGTTTATTGCCTTATTTATGTTAATATGATACTTAATTCGTTTATATTCGTTCATATTTGTATTTCAGGATAATTGAGGCGTTGGAACGGAAAAGACACAAGAAATGGCCAAAAAGGAGAAAAACGCAAGACTACGGCGTAGCTTAGTTATTGGAGTTACGCCGTAGATATTTTATGACTTAGCCATATTCGAGCATGAAGAATACTATGCCGTAGCTAGTCATAGAGCTACAGCGTAGAAGTGTTAACGAGAGTTCTACGGGTGTAGCCACTCTTGAGGCTACGCCGTAGTAATTTAATATGAAGGCTACGGCGTAACTTATTATTTAGTTACGCCGTAGTTATTAACTTGGGCGCGAAGGAGTAAAGTCTAGGGACTATAAATGGAGAAATAATATTAAGTTTATTAATATTAGGGACTGAAGATAAAAAGAGCAAGAACGATGAGGGACTCAAAGTGTTGAAATATATTTATATTTCAACACATTTATTTGAGAAATAAAGCACAAGAGCCGAATATGAAATCTGGCGCAAGACAGGGGCTAAACTTGGACAAAGCCAAAGTTCTTTGTTAGTGCAAATATTACGATATTTAATCTATACGGTCTCGTTTGTTTTGATTGATGACAAACGTATAACTTGATACTTAACGTAAAATGTACAAGTTACTTGTAATCATACTTTGTCTCAACAAACATTCAATACCTCTCAACGTCTCGAGTCATCGTATGCTACAACACAGGTTCGTACATGTTTGTTATATTGGATGATATGAGGCACGCTAGACAAATGTATCGTGACGAGCATAAAGGTGTTCCGTTTGCTCAAGAGGAAGCGTGGTTAATTTTGAAGAAGTGTCCAAAATGGGACGCGCCGGCACCGATTGACTTAACCGGAGACGTCCCCGGTCAAAGCAACCAAGAGCTATTTGGTGATGATGTACGTCCACGTCCTGCCGGGAAACCAAGGAATGCCAAAAAACAAAAGTCCGATACATCGACTAGCACCGGTGGAAGTGCGTCAAGCAACTTGGAATCTATGACAACCGAGCTTCGACTTAGACGGGAAGCGGCCTGATAACATCAAATAAACCCGATATTTTATATATCAATTTCCCGTGTTTATTGCCTTATTTGTGTTAATATCATACTTAATTCGTTTATATTCGTTCATATTTGTATTTCAGGATAATTGAGGCGTTGGAACGGAAAAGACACAAGAAATGGCCAAAAAGGAGAAAAACGCAAGACTACGGCGTAGCTTAGTTATTGGAGTTACGCCGTAGATATTTTATGACTTAGCCATATTCGAGCATGAAGAATACTACGTCGTAGCTAGTCATAGAGCTACGGCGTAGAAGTGTTAACGAGAGTTCTACGGGTGTAGCCACTCTTGAGGCTACGCCGTAGTAATTTAATATGAAGGCTACGGCGTAACTTATTATTTAGTTACGCCGTAGTTATTAACTTGGGCGCGAAGGAGTAAAGTCTAGGGACTATAAATGGAGAAATAATATTAAGTTTATTAATATTAGGGACTGAAGATAAAAAGAGCAAGAACGATGAAGGATTCAAAGTGTTGAAATATATTTATATTTCAACACATTTATTTGAGAAATAAAGCACAAGAGCCGAATATGAAATCTGGCGCAAGACAGGGGCTAAACTTGGACAAAGCCAAAGTTCTTTATCTATACTATCTATAATGTAAAAATGGTCAAAGGTGAAAAAGTGAAATGTTGAAATGTTGAAATTAGTCAAATGAGAGAGAAACAATCAAATGTTAAAAGGCTGTAAAAACACGCTTCACATCAAACAACAAAACCCTACAAACAAAACACACTTTCATCTCCATCACCGACCTCACGGCCATAGACCACGACCATCTACAGCCTAACCACCACAAAACACCGCCACTGAAACCCACGACCATCAACAAAGTATTTTAAGTTTTGAGGTATTTTTGTTATAGAATGGGTGTCAAATGAGTTTTCATTATGGTATTTTTGTACTGCTCTATCGAATTGGATTGATTTTTTTTTTTTTTTTTTTTTTTTTTTTTTTTTTTTTTAAGCTTTTATTGATCAAATTGTTTGATGGGTATTAAAGATTTTGGTTGTTGGTGAAATGGATAGTGATTATCTGATCAAATTGGTTTATGGGTTGTAAGAAATGATACAGGTTTGATTTTTATAGGGGTTTTGTAGATGGGTGTTTTATGTAAGGGGTTATATATATTTAGCTCTGCTGTTGCTGATGATCTTTCATTAGCTTTGAATGATTTATTTTTTAAGTCCAATATTGAAGGAACCATTACGAATAATAACCGAGTTCTTGCCAATTCTGATAATAATGATCTTCCTCTTATTGTTTTGGTTCATGGCATTTTGGCTTTGGAAAAGGGGTATTTAGTTGTTTTTGTTATCTTGTTTTTTTGGTTATTTGTTGGCTTATGAGTATTTGCATTAGAAGCTATATATTTGCGAGAATATGCGAAAAATTTCAGTTTTTGTGTATTTAGCTTTTTTATGGATTCTAAAACTATGTAACGTGTGTTTTATTTTGGATATTTGTAAGAAGATTAGGTAAATGGATGAGGTTTTTCCTGTTTAGGCTACTCGAATATGGCGAGTTTTTTGACTCAGAGTTTTCCCATGTAACAGAGATTAGGTGGGTTATCATATTTTGCTGGGGATGAAAAGACGGATGAGAGGGTTTTGGTGCCTGATTTGGGTTCATTAACCAGTATTTTATTTATGACAGGTTTGTTGTTATTTGGCTTAATGATGTTATTATTTTTTGTTTTATTATGAAGAATTTGTGGGTTTTGATTATGGTTTATTGGGTGTGTTTTATCAGGGCTAGAGAATTGTTCTATTATTTAAAAGGTGGACAAGTTGATTATGGCGAAGAACATAGCAAGAATTGTGGCCATTCCCAATTTGGAAGGATATATGAACAAGGTTAGCTAAAATTTCCGTATGTTTGATTCATCAGCTTTGTAAAGAAAGCTTTATGTATCTGCCAATAAATTTAGCCCGACCATTGGTTCTAATAAACAAAATAAATGGTACTGTGAATATGGTGGTAATGTGCATGTTGTATGTTTCTAAGTAGAGATAAAGTTTCATATATACATGGTCAAGCAGGTGAGTGGAATAGCTTACTGTGCTTTCACTTATGATGATATATGTTTTCTCAGTACACGTTCTTATTTCTTTCACTTATACAGGTGCCACTGATATAGATGGAACGCTACCACAGTTGAAAATTATTTACATCAGAAAATGGATCCGTTTCAGAATACAAATTCGGATTTGACTGATTATAATTGTTTACTTAATGACATTGCATCTACCGATCTTTATTGGGCTGAACAAAGGCAATTATTAGTTTAGATATTAGGAGAGGCCAAGGCTAAAGATGTTCCTGAAGATACAGTGCAAGCTGTGGGTCAAACAATAAAGACCAAATCAACTACTCTTAAAATTTCCAAAGATGGTCAGTCAGTCGAAGAGTTTACTATATTTGATAAATATTAATTCTTTTGTAGTTGTTATTATTAGTAGGTTTGAGTGATGATGGCTGATGATGATGGCTTGATATGTAGGAATGCTTTTGGACTTTATGTATTTGGGTGACACCGACAAGGTTCCTCGCCATCATGGTGCATTCTTTTGGTATGAAGAGAAGCAAACAACATAATCTTGAGGTATAGGTACCCCCAAACAACCATCAAACGCCGACTCTTTTGGGTCATACATTCTATTCAGACAGTAGTTTCAATATATGTTTATGATGAAGGTCTTACACAGGTTTGTACGCTGCTCAAGGGGAAGCTCGAATAGGGCAGTTTCTTGGAAAAAAAGGTGAGGATTATTTAAACTAAGTTAATCTTACATTAATTGGCACGTTAGTTCTTACTTTCAAACTACTTCACATGATCTTACAAGTCTTCTGGGTGCACGCCAGATAATCAGAAACTGCTGAGGGAAAAAGTAATGCACCTAATTGGAGTTGCAGGGATAGAACGGATAAGTAGGTCTTTTAAAATAAAGTATATATCTGGATCAATGTGGGATTCAAGGATGAAAAGTTGTTCTAACAAAACTAAGGTTCTAACTTTGCTGTTACATTTTTAGTAATCTGATACATACAATATATTTGCTCAATATTGTACATTTATCTTTCGACCCTATTTGAATAATGGATACCAGCTTCTAATACTGTTTTCAGGTCAATGGCCAATTCAGATAAACATAATGACTCAGCACATAATTTAACAGACTTTTGCGGTCAGGTTTGCAACGCAAAATTAACAATGGGGTCATGTCATCCTTCGTGGAATGATAACAGCAGCAAGGTACATTTTATATTTGTTTACTTAATTGAACTCATATTGGTAACATGCTACTTTTTTTGGCTCATATACTGTAAGCATTTAATATCACGTCTATAATACTTCCTTAGTTTCGTCTTCTTATTCTCTGTAAGTGGAAGAAGAAAATGAAATGCAGACATGTTTACAATTTTTTAGTTGGTGAATAAAGGTGAAATACATATACAACAGTATGACCAAGTTAGAACTTTTTATATTAAAACTTAGTTTATACTGTTTTTTAGTATTACACCGAGTTTAATGGATGCTTAAGTTCTTACCTACGTTACAAGTGTTCAAAGTAGATACAAATTCTGGTAGTTGAGGTCAGTTGTGTCTCATTTTGAATTTAGTCTAATCGATGAAACGCCAGGTCTAATTTCCCGTTGCCCCACAGAAATTTGGATTCTTGGATAGTGTGTTTAATATAATAGCTATTCATTGCTCATCTCACTGAAATGGACATGTAATGCAATTTGCATTTATGGTTCCTAAAATGGCTAAATCTGTGTCTAAACTTGCAGCGGTTGGTTTTAACAGAAAAGGTGGAAAAGTTGTGCACGCGAGCCAGCCGCATAATGGTTGCATGAACGGCAGGCTCGGAATGATGGAAAAGATAGCACCGATGAAACATTGATGGCCGTCGACAAACCTAATGTTTCTCTCCTACCTTCTGTCAAGGTAATAAGTATTTATTTTAAGATTTTCTACGGGGTGCTTGGGGCTGATTCCAAACAACGGTTTTAAAGGGGAAACTGGGTCGCTTTAAGGATCTTTGGATTTGCTTACAAGTAAACCACCGACTACTAATGGTTCGTCAGGTAACTGTTAAAAAAAAAGAAGCAATCTCATTGCTGCAATTTTAGTGAAACTGGAAGTATGCAAGTGGTGGGTTAGGATTTGGTTGAAGTGTGTGTGATGAAGTGTCGGAGATGGTGGTTAAGCTTTGTCGTAGTTGAGACGAACGTGTTTAAGATTATGCAGCAATGTCAATGAGTCAATGAGTCATTGGGTCACGACCAAATAAGTTATATAAAATAAACAACTTATGTCAATGAGTCACGACCAAATAAGCAAACCTTAATGGTTGCTTTGTAACAAACTAACATTAACTAATGAACTTGATTGTGCAGGGTAAAAGACCAAATGAACATGACACTACCAAGCTCATCTGACTAATGGCAGCAGCAAAATTTCCACCCTATGGTGGTTAGTTAAACTTTTTAATAGAATTGTTTTAAGCACATTGAGGATATTATGCAGCCTTATGTCAAATGGTATCACAAGAATACTATTTCTACCTCTGTATTTCATTGTTATGACAAATGTTGATATACAAAAGACATTACCATATACATCTTTTCGTCCACGTATATTGCACCTTTGTTCTTTTTTAAACATACATCACACTCCCGCAGCAACGCGCGGGCTTACCCGCTCGTTGTATCTATTTCTCTAAAGTTATAATATAGTCTACACCTCAAATGTCGTGTATCAAGAAGTTTTACGTGACGAGTAACGTGTATTATTGGTTATTATCTCATTGATGTAATGTTTTAATTTATTTTAAGGGCTCGTTTGGTTCGCAGAATGTTTTTGAAGGAATTGGAATCTGTTTAAGGAATTGGAATGTCAAGGAATGGAATGTTAGAAATTGAAATCCCCCCGTTTGGTTCGCGGAATTCTCAGGATTCTGATGGAATTGGAATCAGATTCCATTCCACAACGTGTTTGGTTGGAAGATTCAACAAATTCATAATCTAAATTCCATTCATTAATGTGTTTGGTTGGCAATGGAATGGAATAAAAATCCTTCAAAATCCCATATGTGTGGAATTCAGCATTCCATAGCATAGTATGGAGGAATGTTTACAATTCCATGGAATTTCATTATGTTTATCATCAAAAATCAATTATTATTATTATTATTATTGTTATTATTACACTTAATGAATAATATTCAGTTTATCAATTTTAAACTAAATAAATTTTAAATATTTTGATATAATATGTTTCTTTCCGTTTTATTTTTTCCAACCAAACACGCGCTAGTTTTTACAAATTCCATTTCCTTCAATTCCAAATCCTACGGATTCCAATTCACTAACATTCCAATTCCTTTAAATTCCAATTCCATAAACAAATTCCAATTCCGCCAAAAACATTCTGTGAACCAAACGGACCCGGATTTAAAATCTGACGGAATTGAAATTTGCAAATACTATCGCATGTTTGGTTGGAAGAAGGAAATGAGAAAAAACAATTATATTAAAATTTTAAAATTTAATTTTAGTTTAACATTAATAAAATAAATATTATTTAATAAATAAATTACTTATCAAATAATAATAATAATTTTTTTAATAATATTATATAAACTAATATATTAAATAAATAGTATTTTTATATAAAATACAATTGTATTTTTTAAGGTATAAATTAAAAAAGTAAGCTATAAATAAATTATATTTAATTTTAAATAAATAATAATTTTTAAATATAATAATAAAAACAATAATTTTTAAATAAATAATAATCTATATTCGATTTTAAATAAATAATAATTTTTAAATCTTAATAGTTGTTTATAATAATTAATAATAATAAAAATAATAATTAAATGATCGCTTATAATAAAAATAATAATAATAAAAATAAAATAAATAATAATAATAATAATAATAATAATAATAATAATAATAATAATAATAATAGCCATGACAATGATAAAGATTATATGAATTTCATGGAATTGTAAAAAATCCTCTCATATATGCCATGGAATGTTGAATTCCATATATATGGGATTTTGAAGGAGTTTCATTCTATTCCGTTTGCCAACCAAACACAGTAAGGAATGAAATTCAGNTAATAATAATAATAATAATAATAATAATAATAATAATAGCCATGACAATGATAAAGATTATATGAATTTCATGGAATTGTAAAAAATCCTCTCATATATGCCATGGAATGTTGAATTCCATATATATGGGATTTTGAAGGAGTTTCATTCTATTCCGTTTGCCAACCAAACACAGTAAGGAATGAAATTCAGATTCCAGATTCTTTGAATTTGTCAACCAAACACGTTATGGAATGGAATTGAATTCCAATTCCACCACAATCCTTAGGATTCCGCCAAACCAAACGGGCCCTAAGTTTCACTAAATGTTTTTATATGTTCTTTGATATATGTTTAGAATTTTTGCTTTGAGATGAATTATCGGAGTTACAACCGTTTGCAATTACATTTTTATCTTTTCTATTTTGAATGTTACACGAAACACTTACCACAATATCACATATCGTTACTTGTCTGCCGCTAGGAATTTCCGTTGCTATGCACGGGTACTCGCCTAGTTAATATAAATAGAAGACATGTTGTACGAGAATGACACAATTCACATTCGAAGATATTTAGGTTTTGTTTTCGTCTCCGCTTTCTTTGGCTACGCCGTAGAGGCAAAAAGAAGACAGAACAAGTAGCAGTTGGTAGGCGTAGGTTTTAGGGGCAAAACTAGCACGATATGTATAATTTCTCGACACTCATTTATTTATTCAGTTTCATTATTCTTAACAACAATTGTGATTCTGCTTGTTTGATGATTGTCTTGATGCTTATTATGTGTTATTTAACTGCTTTCGTCTTTTAATTAATTAACTACGGCGTAATCATATATTTAACTACGGCGTAGTCATTTATTGAACTACGGCGTAGCCGAATATTTAACTACGGCGTAGTCTTTAATTAATTAGTGATTTATTGTTTGATCTTTATTCCTCGTTTATTATTTGTCTGTTTATATACTTTCTTGGCTAGTCTTAGGACACTCTAGTTTTGGTAGTGTTGAGTATTGGTAATTCCTTGGAGGCTTGGTGAATTAACCCTAGAACCCAAGCCAATGAGGATGTGACTTGGTGATAGAAATATCACCATACATGTGCGAATTAACCCTAGGACCACCTACCCATGCGATATGCTTAAAGAAGCTAGAGGGGGTGTAAGATCTGACCATGCCGCATCCCGCTAGACTTGTCCACGTTAGTAGAGGTACTTAATGACTCTTGCATCTTCGTAGGTTCACGCCGACCGATGAACTCTCGTCTTTACAATAGGCGGGAATAGGACAAGGTGTAAGATAGATTTAGGTGATTTAACCCTCTGATCTTAAATGTATATAACCCCCAGATGAAATAATAATAAACACCGTTAATTTTATTACTGAAAATAGATTACCAGATGACCCTTGGTCACTAATCATTACCTTGGTGAGGAATCTAGGATCACAGGGTAGACAAATTGACCATATGAGTCTACCGCCTTTATAAAGGAATGCGAATTAGATCTTAATTATCATTCCCATTAGTTGTTTGCCAGAAAACCATGCCTGTTGATCTTATTGAATTAATCCATTTTACTTTCGCATTCTGTTTATTTCATTTTATTAGTTTAATTAATCTCTTTAATCATATACCCCATTTTTATAAACGTGACATAGACTCTAATTAGGAGCATAGCTCTTGGGACGACCTCAGCTTTACCAACTAGCTATACCTCACACGACCGGGTACACTGCCCGATAGTGCATTAGGTAGACCTTAGGTAAACGAGACACTTATAAATATTAAAACCTNATAAAATTAAAACCTGGTCGCGTAAACCTGCCCATCACGCCAAATTGGCGTACGACGCTACAGAATGAAAGACAGACGGCTACGCGTTTGAAAGAATTTAAATTTTCTCGGTATGAAAATGGAGTTGAAACGTCGACCGGAGGAAGGCCTATTTCATCAAAATGCGAAAATCAAAGAATCAAAATAAATATAAGTTGCAACATCCGCAACCGATCCGCCCAACCGACTAGTTAAATTATCTACTTATCGTACGATTCATTCGTAATTTCTATCTAATGGTCGTTTTTTTTAATTGCAATATTTTTATTTTTCTATTGTAATGGTTTACGTTTTCATTCAATGAAATGGTATTGAATGCTGGTCTAATAAATGAATTTGGTTGAGTAGATAATAAATTTGTAAAAAGTTCGTGCTTATTTGGTGCCTTATGATTTTCTATGTTTTGGGGTTACGTGCGCGGGTCTGAGTGTGTGATTTCAGTAATTGAGTTTATGATCTCATGAGAGCGATATGGAAATCCGAGAAACGTGAGTCGAGACTTGGTATTTTTTGTTTCCCTATAAAATGACATAAGAAAGAGCCATTTTTTTAGTTGATCGAATCCAATCAAAATATACAGTAAATTTACTCATGAGTAAGCGATTCAAATGGAGAAACCTAAAAGTAAAATGGAGAAGAGATGAGAAATTGAATTACAACCGCCACATTTCAGATGCATCTACAATAAATGCAATCTCCCATGAAATTCTGCCTTCCTCACTTTAAAATGTGTGGCCTCAACATTTCTCATTCTTCTTATTTTATTTTCTTCTTCTTGGAGTTCATTCCCTACTTACCTATATATAAATATAATAACTTTTTTGGTACATATTTGAATTACTCGCTACGCAAAGTATAAACATACCTAACTCGTATCAAAGATAGCTAATATGTATTTCATCCAAACCAATTCTTTATGTTATATATAATAAATGACTATATTTTTATGTCTTACAAACCAATTTTGCTTTTTTAGCTTAACTTAGTAAGGTGGCTTAGGGTACGATTAAATCGATTAATTAAGTTTAGTTAATTTGAAAATAACACTCTGCTATCATGATATCGTTTAGATACGTGAACTTAACGGACACATGACTATAAAATATAATATAATACATTATTTCAAAAGCTATATAGATACCTGGAAACACTTTTGGCTCCTTGGAGATCGGGGTCCAAAATTAGCCCACCCCAACAAAACACAGGTATTTCGAACCCCTTTCGGAATGTATATGCATCGTATGTCGGTGTTGGAAAAATTCAGCAGACTATACGATCCTTAGCACTATAATCATCTCTACTACGACGTTTACTTGTTATTCGCGACACTTTCATCGGTCGTTTCTTATAAAACAGGCGTCACTATCTATTAAAGAACTCATATAAGTTTTGTATACTATTAAAACATCTAATTCATAATCAGATGGACTCATCTGTTGTAAACATGAATGTTTCATAATTCATTTGGATAATGACGAATGTGGGGAGTTGCTTTGTAGTATCAATTGTATGAAGGGTTGATATTTTGAAATTTTGGATAAAATGGATGGGTATGAAGAGATTTACAAGTACAATTAATGAATTAATTCTATAAACATAAATATAATTAAAATCAATGGCCAATGGCTTAGTTTTTCTGCCGCGGATGTTTTTTGCCTTGCACAAAGTTTGTTGATTCACCGTCACCAAACTGGAGGCCCAAAGTGGCTGCCACCATGGGTGTGGGTTGGCGATAAGGCCGTAATGGCTGCCTGATGCGTTGAAGGGTGTATTACCGCGGGACTGATGATGGTGCCATTAGGCCTAGCCTAAAAAGCCACCACTCTACGTGTGGTGTGTTGTAATAAGTTTAACACCGTGATTATGGAGGAGGGCCAACCAAATGTTGGTGATGCCTTTCCCATTACGCTAGTTTTACATATAACTCTTTAAGTTGGAAGAAACACTCATTGATCATAAAATTAGTATCCAAGAGATAAAGCCTATTGGGGGTTTAAAAAAAATGCGTTTGCTAATGCTTTTATTTTTTTTTCCCAATAAAAAAAAAGAAAGAAAAAACTTTACAATTCACTATTTCCTAGTATATGTTCTTATTTAACTTTTTAAATAACACTTTATATTAAATTAGGGGAATTATTGGGCGCAATACAAAGGCTTATACAACTTGCCACTTTTTTCGTCATTTAAATGAATATGGTAGTAGTTCTTTTTTTATTTTTTTTTTTTTTTTTAGCCCACCAATCATGTGTACTTTGCGACTTATTTAGCCATGTTTGAAGTGGAATGAACACCATTGTACCTTTACTAAAAATTTGAAAAAAAGTAGGTAAAAATGTAAGTTACACACAATGACACGATTTTAAAAAGGTTGGCTGCTAAAAAAAAAAAAAAAAAAAAAAAATAAAAAAAAGACGCTACATACAATGACAAAAAGTGGCAAGTATGATGTCTTTTTTTGCCAATAACCCTTAAATTTAATACGATTAAATAATTTCAAGTATACCAAGGGGTGTTTGTTTTGGCTTATATAGCTGGCTTTTGGCTTATTTGATTTTGGACTTATGTTTCATAAGCTAACTTTTGTAGCTTATTTTGAAACTTTTCGGCTTATATAAGTTTAATTATATCATAATAAAATTAGAAATAACAAAAAAGAAAAATGAGCATATATAAAACATAAACTCAAAACAAAATAAGCAATAAACCAACTATACAAAGCACATAAGCATAATAAGAAAAGAGGTATAAATAGTAAATATTCCAGCGCTTTCAAAGTCAGAGTCAGAGAGAAAGAAGAAGAAGCATCTACACAGGTCAAACCCTCTCTCTCTCTCTCCTCTCTCTCCTCTCTCTCTCTAGCTTCAAATGGAAGACGGTGGAGAAGACGATCTTCATCTCTCTCCGGTTGATTCCGATCACCACTCCGACGAGCCACCTCACCATTCCGATGATCCGCCTCACCACTCCGATCAACTTCCGGCAACCGTTACGCCTGTCTTAACTGATGAACTTCGTGATAAGATCATCAGACAGGTATATATATAACATCTTATTATTTAATTTATATGTTTATATATATATATTATATAAATTATGCTTGCTAGTTTATATACTGTAAACTTAGGGTTTTAGGACCTGCTTTGTTAGGAGTTTTATTGATGGTTAATATGTTTGGTAATAAAATCGCGCGTGGATTAATGAGGTTTGGATTCGCTTTTTTGGCGAAATTAGTGTCAAGTGATTATTATGCACATATAGGAAGCCAGGAAGGAAAGGATTATGTGATTAATTGGATGAAATTTAACATAAAAAAAACTAGTTCGGAACACATGCATTGTTTTCGACTTAGAGGTGGCAAAACGGGCGGGCACGGGCACGGTTCAAACGGGCTACGGGCTAAACGGGCGCAGGCAAAACGGGCACATGTTATACGAATCGCTTTAGAAAAGACCCTAAACGACGAAATAAATTCCTCAAATGTAACACCTCATTTATATTTAAAAAATTAAATATATTACATCTATAAGTTTTTCTTTAAAGACAATTATAATGTTCTCCAATTGAGAGAAAATATGTGCCCGTTTATGCCCATTTAACTTTTAAATGGGCAATATATGCCCATTTCAAAAAAAGGAGGGGGGTAAATGTGCCCAATTTTTTTTACAAATTTGCCCAAATTAGCCCATTTTTGTGATTTTGGGCACAAATTGACACCTCTAGTTTTTGTATAAAAAACGCTTACATGGTAGGAGATTACAACCAGTTGTTTACCTGTTTTACGCATGTTAATATCTCTATTGTTGCTGTTATGGGACCTATTAATTACTATTTACTTCGGAGATAATAATATAGGCAAGCCATTTATTTAGATTCAATTGAATTAAGTTATCAGAGGTCTTCTGCAGTCTCCCTACCCTCGCTCCGGCTGGATTTGTATTGTTGTGGTTTTTGTTATTGCCTTCTATTTGTGTCAAACCAATGGTTAATGTGGGAAAATTTTTCGGGGATGTTTTTTAATTTAAGAGGGGACATTGTCTTGTCGCGTCTTATAAATGAGGAATTGGTGGTTCTGGATTGATCAATTTTGGATGTCTAGCTTCTAGGTTCAAGAATGTAACGTGACTACATAACTCGATGTTTATGTAGATACGAGATAGTAATGTTGAAATTTACAAAATTGCCAGTGCATTCACTACATTCTTCTATTGTTGGTACGAAGCTAAGACTAATGGCGTACTTTTCCATGTGAAAGCACATGTAGTTGGGTATGGATGTGTTTTAGTATGTTTTAAGGGTGTTGAAAGAATTTTGCATAAAAAACTTAGAATCAGTAATTACCAATTAGCTTGTACGCTGTAATTGCTCTGTAATAACTTAAGAGTACTTGGTTTATGATGCTATCCCGGCTCCCCATTTTCACATCATCATATGGTACAATGATCAACCCGTTCAGCTGTTACATCTTATTTGAAAGAATTAATGGATTGCAATATACTTAAGAAGAGCAATGTTAGGACGTTAGGTATATGATTTTTAAACTGGGAATCAGTATTTAGCTTAAGTATGCTATTCGTTATTTAATGAACTATGAGTACCTGGCTACTTGATTTCTGGTTTCCATAGCATGGTAGGGTACACTGTTTTACCTGATAGGCTCTTGCACCTTCTAATTTTGAAAAGGGATGTAATTGATTATAACGAATAAAGAGGCCCTAATATGAAGGCTTAATAAAGGTTTATGTAGAAGATAGAAACATACATATTGAAGTAGACGGTAGTCTGGAAGTTGTCAAGTTATTTGGGTAGGAAAATTGTATGTGAATATATTCCCACAAACGGGTGGTAAAACTTATATGTGCCTAAGTAATAGACCTAATTACATGCCTAATCACAATAAGATGACACCTGTCCCGAGTTTTAAATTTCATTTAGCTTTTAATTTGTATTCCTAATATATCCTTAACAAATAATTTCCTACTTTTAAGTTTTAAGGACTTGATTTCTCACTTTCCGTATTATTTACTTTTGCGGTTCCATCATTATACCGTCACAGAAACTTGAAAACCAACCACTAAAATCCAACATCCTCTTGAACACTACCCTCGTCTAAATCTTTCATTGATATGTTGAGTTTTACTAAATTCTTGCAATATTAGTCTTCATGACAACAATAACATTTAATATGCATAGAAACCAATCCAAAATACAAAGTGGTACATGCAAAACTTAATCCAGTAACACTCGACGTAATTAAAAAAGAAAAGTAAGAACCATAACATATAGATCATAGATCCTATAATGGGTTTGTATCAAGTGTATTGAGCACCACGTGATATTGTTAGAAAAGAAGGATGTGTAATTAGAATCAAGGATTTGAATATAATGGTTTCATAGATATAAAGTGGGGGCAACAAAAGATTTGGGTGGCAAAGATGTTTCATCGGGAGATATTTCTAGCAAGGAGGGACATGTAGAAGATAAGGGAATAAAAAGAATTAAAATATAAAGGGTGTTTTAGGTATATGATTTTTAAACTGGGAATCAGTATTTAGCTTAAGTATGCTATTCGTTATTTAATGAACTACGAGTACCTGGCTATTTGATTTCTGGCTTCCATAGCATGGTAGGGTACACTGTTTTACCTGATAGGCTCTTGCACCTTCTAATTTTTTATTTATTTATTATTTTTTTTGTGGTAACATGGGTTTCCGACTCGACATTGCGAGCCGACTAATCCCACGGCGATTACCCTTTTGGATAGCCCGGAGTCGGCGCAGGTTCTAATTTTGAAAAGGGATGTAATTGATTATAACGAATAAAGAGTCCCTAATATGAAGGCTTAATAAAGGTTTATGTAGAAGATAGAAACATACATATTGAAGTAGACGGTAGTCTGGAAGTTGTCAAGTTATTTGGGTAGGAAAATTGTATGTGCATATATTCCCTCAAACGGATGGTAAAACTTAAAAAGGAACATTGTCAACTGTTTGAGTATTCTAGTTTTGTCTCAAGTTACCTGATTAGAGAATGATTAGCCTTTCATTTCCAGTTATTTATCCAAATATGAAAGAACTAATATTGCTATCCAATCATATTATACTAAGTGAAATAAATACGGAGTAATTTCTATGCAGGTGGAATACTATCTGAGTGATGAAAATTTGAGAACTGACAAGTTTTTGTTGAAGTATCTCGCGAATGATGAACAAGGCTACAGTAAGTAAATCTGCACTTAGTTGAATGGTTTTGTTTCTGTATCTTTTTAACATACACTTTCTTGCAGTTCCTGTGGGAGTTATTGCTTCTTTTAGGAAAATGAAGAAGCTGACAACTCACAAATCGCTAGTTGTCGCTGCCCTTAAGGAATCTTCTATTTTGGTAAGCTGCATATATGACTTCAAACTCCATAGTGATTATGATTTATAGACTATTAACAGCAACTGTAGCATGAATATGTTGTTCTTTTTTCACTATTGGTTCAGCCAGTTTTATTAATTCCAAATAATCATCCCAACAGTGTTAGTAGTTACTATAGTTTGTGTCAATGACTGCAGACTTTAAGTAAAAATCAGAAGAAGGTTAAGCGAGTTCATCCTTTTCCTTTAACCGAGATTTTGGATCCAGAGGTATTATCTTCTTTTTTGCATATCTGATACCGAAACGTGTTAGTGTTTGGCATGATATCTAATGAACCAGTTCTTTCTTTTTGTCTAGCTATGCACTGTTCTGGTAGAGAATCTCCCTGAGGATCATACGATAGAGAACATGAAGAAGATATTTGGTGAAGCCGGAATGTAAGCCACTTTTTCATCTCTTGTGCTGTATTTGTTAAACTCATCCTTGTATTTTTTGTTTCATACTGTAATAATTACCATGTTTAGCATCAAGAAGATCACCATTCATGAAGGAAATGCTACAAGAGAGGGAAAGAAATGTAGTACTGAGGAAAAGCTTCTGAGTGGGAAGGTAAGATACATTGACGACCTCCAAAAGTGCCACCTGTTATCTTATGTTATGTTGTCTTGTTCTTCATGTGTAGTTAACAACTCTTAGACACATAGTATGTGAGCTTGTGGGGTGATCGTGTATGAGATTATTCAATATGCATGTAAGATCCTGGTGTTTTTTTGATTTGAAGTTGTAGAAATCTAGTTCATTTGTTATTTTCCAAAACCTACCAAGTATATTATCAGAGCTGGATATTCTAAATACTTATTCAACAGATCAGAATTCAGACTTGCATAACAAAAAGTAACGCCAACAGCTTGTCATCAATTGAGGTCTCTCAATCATACAATCCTGCCTGTTTTGCATTGTAGACATAGAAATCGAAATAGTGTTCTAAATGATTAACATTCTAAAAAGTAGTTCGCTATAATCTTTTTATCACTGCACTCTCTGGACCAGTCAGTACTACAAGAGTTAACGTTTAGTGTTTGGGTTATATTATCCTTTTAACCAGCTGAGGGCAACCTAGCATGTGCAAAGAAACTGTTGATATATGTTGTTAAGACGAGAAACATGACACCAATACGTTCTAGAATAATTCTTGTTTTGTGCATACTGAAATGTGCCTTTTTCATTTTGGATGGTTGTCATCGTTCTTGTTGCTGTTTGCAGTTGCACGCGGTTGTGGAATACCAGACTGTTGAAGCTGCTGAGAATGCTGTAAGTATTAAGCTCTTGTTTAAATGGCCATCACTTCTATTACTATTATAGTTATATTATAAGGTGTTTTTAAAATTCTTCCTGTATTTTATCTTCTTCAGGCTGCTACGTTAAATAACGAGCAGGACTGGCGTCATGGCATGCGAGTCAAGCTTCTTAAGCGCAGGGTAACACACTCCTTCTACAAATTTATCTTGGCTAAGTTTATAGCTGTATTTTGCTAATAGTTTATCATACTTAGGTCAAGAATGCACAGAGGAAAAAGGGACATGATTCTGAGAAGAGAAGTAGTGTGCAGGCAGATTCACTTGGGGATAAAGAGAGTAAACAATCAAGTGAGCACCATGATGATACGCCGAATGACGAGGTATCATCATTGACTAATCTGTTTCATATGCTGATACATTTAGGATTGGGAGGTATCCTTTAATTAGTTAAGTTGTAGTACTTAAGAAAACGCAGGAAATATTTACGTCATAAAGGTTATCTGATCTTTTAGAATAAGGTGATTTAGATGGCTCAAGCCTCAAAGCATTGAGGAGGGTCTCTCTCCTCAAGTCACTTTGTATTGACATGCGATTGTTAATTTGTCACTATCATGGTAGAAAATAAACATAAATAAAGAAATTCTTTATACATGTATTTGAAGTGTAGTATACAGCTTTTGTTTCTGAATTTTGACTTTGGTGAGTAATATACGTAGTACTTGTTTTTGTAGATTAGTAGATCTATCCAATATGGTTATACTAGCCTTTTATGTGCTTTTTTACAATTGATTACTAAACTCACTCAACCCTCGCAAGCCTATTTTAATGGAATTATATAATCTGTATTGAGCAGCATGAGTTACATACTGGAGAGCATCACTCTAAAGAGAAAAATGGCGACAGGGGTCAAAACCGGAGGCGTTCTAGGAAACAGAAGTATCAAGGGCCTAGTGGCGCGGGTAAGATATTTACATCTGTGTCTTAAAAATATTAACTTTTCATTTTAGAGTGGAAAAATAGGTGGTTTGGTTAACTAGTCAAATTGGGTATTTTTTAGTACGGGCTGGGTCAATAACACCACTTTTCTCCATTACATAGTTTTGGACAAGTATTGAATGTGTTGAATAGCATCATAATAATTAATATTTCTCTTATATCACTCTAATTCATCTGGTAAAGTATTTGAGGAGGTTTTATAACTGAAAGTACACTTTGGGCGACCTACCCATTTGTCTCGTTCCCTTTTCAGTAATGTTTTTAGTTTGACTCACTAAAGGTTTTACTTAACCCAATTCCATCCATTTTACCCACATGGAAACTTATTAGTAGCGTAATAATAAATTCAGGCCATGGAACTGCCTACCATACTCATGGGGGTGAATTTTCAAAGCCACCTCCTGGACCAAGAATGCCGGACGGTACAAGAGGATTCACAATGGGACGCGGACGACCTCTCAGCTGAACTATGAAAGCCCGACCTATTCAGATTTTATCTTTTGTGCATCAAGTATAAGCTCAAGTGAATTGATATATGGGATTGAGAGTTGTCACAAAATATGTTATTATCTGCAAAGTCAAATGTATTTTCAGATTGTGGGTTAAACTACTTTTGTGATGCTACCTGTGTAACTGGCCACTTAAGTTTATGATGGTTTCTTGGTAGGCGGTGTTGGGGGTTGGAATGTGATCTCTAAAATTCTATATGGCTGTAATATTTATCGGCATCTTGTTATTAGTATGTGGCTAAAGATGTGGATTCCGTAACAAGTGAATATGGGTTGGGTTTGAAACATGCTTTTTATATGGGATACAGTGGCTTCAATTTTGCATTTTTGTTAACCAATGCTTTCTGGGTTGAAACTTGTTCAGGGGATTTGGCTGCAAATTTCACTCAAAACTGCATATATGATTAGAAAATGTTGACTGGGCTATCTTAAAAAATCAACACGCATCTCTATTCTTTTCATCCAATATATATTCCTTTAAATTTTAACTAGCAGATATCTTTCTATTTAGCTACAGTGAAATTTACTTGCGGCACTTGTTTGGCGCTAATTTGGGTGGGATGTCTTCAAATCAATTTAGATTTGTTATTTTATTCAAGTATTAGGCAAACTGTTTCGCGCATGAAATGAATAAATATTGTTCGAGTTAGTCTTCTATCTTATACGTACTTATGGAATGAAAATATGTGAGTATAAAATATAACTAGACGAATAATTGCGTAAAACGATGGTGCATAGTGACAAATAATTATAATTGTGAAATCGTGATTCTGATTTGACCCTTGATGCAAAGCATGTGTTTTTTTGAAATACAAAGTGGGCATTTTTTAAAATTAATATACTGTGTGTTTTTTAAAAGTTGTCGAGTTTAAATTGATCAAGAAAAAACGTAATTTAAGATGCCAAGTTTTTGAAAAATTGTCAAGTTTAGAGGTACTTAGAGGTAATTTAAGCAAATTACATTAATTTAAGTTTCTAAGATTTTAAGATTAAAGTTTTAAGAAAAGAACACTCTTTTATAAGTAGTAAACATATTGGAAGAAATATAGTACTGATAGATTAGTAATTTCACATTTTTTGCTTTGAGATTTTTTAATCAATCAACATACATATGATTCATGCAGTTAATTGCACCACCTAGTCGGCCCATGAGAGTAAAGCACAAACATTCTTATTTTTTAGAGAAAATCTTCAACTCTTCAAGGACTCACCTAAGTACAACCTGATTTCCGAAGATGGCGACCGACCGGAAAATTAATGTTATGAGGTCAGGAGACCACCATCTCAAACGACATCATTATGAACGCGAATCAATACCAAGACCATCTAGATTACAACGATTCAGTAGGCAATTGCGACAAAGCCTCCGCATGTGTGAATGCTAATCCTTGTAATTATAGGTGTAGTATCATCGATAGAGAAGTACAGTAATTTGTAGGGCACATGTGGCACGTTGAAAAAAAAAAGAATGAATATAACTAATTTTTTCCTGGTTGCCCGTCAATTCGAAAAGGTTCCAATCTGAGTATTTTGATTTTTGAGTTTCAAGAGATGTTCAAATAGTTTTGGTTGTGGGCTTGTGGCTTTCAATTCTTGGCATTGGTCACAATGTTTTAATATACTCCGATATGGATAGATCGATGTTTATTAGGAAAGATGATATACAAGTATTCTAATTATAAGTTCCCTCGAATGATAAGTGGAGTCGATCAGAGTACTAGGGCTGTAAATGAACCGAACGTTCAGTGAACATTTCATGAACTGTTCGGTAAAAAGTTCGTTTACGTTCGTTCGTTTATTAAATGAACGAACATGAACAATATTTTATGTTCGTTTAGTTAAATGAACGAACATGAACAAAAGTCGCGACCGTTCATTTATGTTCGTGAACGATCGGTTATGCGTTCGTTAACGTTCGTTTATATTTATTTATCTATTTATGTTTGTATATCGTATCTTTTAATTTTATAATTTTAAAAATTGGTTTGTTTAAACAAAACAACACTTATAAAACAATATATTTTGCAAAATTTAGTAAATTTTATGTTTGTTTGTCTATTTCCATTTATGTTCGATCGTTTATGTTCGTTTAACGTTCGTTTAGTCTCTTAATGAACGAACATAAACGAACATGAACAACTCATTTTCTTAATAAACGAACATGAACAAGAAAATTCATCCGTTTAAGCGTCCGTGTCCGTTTATTTGTCCGGTTAAAATTAAATGAACGAACATGAACATGGCTCCGTTCGTGTTCGTCCGGTTCGTTTACAGCCTTAGATCAGACTATTTAAAGCTCAATGCATCAGGTAAAAACCTAAAGTTTAATAGTTCTACCAAAATTATAGTTTGAGGATGGGTGCATGTATAAGTGATGCATTGAAATTTTATGGCTTGTAGCTATGGTTTTGTTGATCATTTAAATTTCCTCCAAGGTAGATTTATTTGTCTAAAAATATATATAAACTGAGAAAAAAACACGTGTATTTAACAAAACTAATACGTATGAAACTCTGAAATTGAAAGACTACTTGTGAACTACGGAGTAATAGACTAACAGCAAAGAATCGATGAACAGAAGTTGTAAACCACTGAATCCAAAACTCATAAAATAAAAGATATAGGTGTGAAATAGAATTGAAGTTGTAGTGAACACTCAAAACACAAATATTCATATAATTAGAAGCTTCGAGACTGGATATTACAATGAGAAGAAATCAATGACTGCACGACATACAAAGGTACGTGCTTATTCCAAACGTGACTCGACTTAGCACACGACTCAATACATTGTTGCGATCCCACAACATTAAGAAAATAACATGGAAAATATTAAATAACAGAGGATATAAATAAAGGAGTTGCATCTCTAGCTAGCTAGCTAGCTAGTAGAAGACACAGACTCTTTTACATATGTTTCTCTGTCTCAAGCTTCTTATAATTAAAACGGCAAACACAAATTCCAACCACATGCATGCATGTTGTTGCATACAAGATTCCCAAGTCTTGCTAGTTATATGTTGCCGGCATGAATAAAGTGATACAAAGAAGTGGATAAGTAAGACCTGCATATAAGTACAAGTAAAACTTATATTCTGTAAGAATGGGTTCAGGGATGAGTCTGAACAGAAGGCAGAAAAGCATGACTAGTGAGATGATGATGATCACTAAAATCGGGCTAACCATCCTTGAAGACTTCTTTTGGCAAAGACTTTGATTTAAGAGAGGGAATGATTTGTTTTTGTGAAAATTGTGGAGTGGTAGTGTCAAATTTATAGGAAAACAAAATATAGGCAATAGTTGATTTTACACACTTTTATTTTCACACTTTTTAAAAGCGTGTAAAATTTTATTGGTTAGTTAACACTTAATGATGTGTAAAAATTGATTACATTAATAAGTGTGAAAAAAAATTGTAAAACAATAGATTTTTCACATTCATAGTTGTGTCAAAAAAACGTTCACACTTTTAAGTGTGAATAATTATAAAATTTCTCACACTTTTATTTGTAACACCCAAATTCTCCGCACTTTGAGGATGTGTAGAGAATTTGTGTGTTACAATATAATCTCCACACCTGTAGGTGTGGACATTTTTTAAATTCTCCGCACTTAAAAGTGTCGATTTTTTTAATACAACCATAAGTGTGAAAAATCAATTTTTTTTTTCATACTTATTAACGTAACCAAATTTTACACATCATTAAGTATTAATAAACTAATAAAATTTTACACACTTTTGAAAAGTGTAAAAATAAAGTGTGTAAAATCTACTACTCCGTTTTTTTTTTTTTTTTTTTTTTTTTTTTTTTTTTTTTTTTTTTTTTTTTTTTTTTTTTTTTTTTTTTGTAGCGACTATTCCTGATCGTTGCATAGTTAGCTTTTGAGTAGGTGAGCGAGTTCAAATTGTTAGAACGCTCTAGTTTTGGACTTTTGGATATGACTATTAATAATTGCGTTGCAAATTAATTTACTTAAATATCTTGACGAAATATTTAAGTTGTCAATCCTACTTTATTAAAAGAGTATTTTGCGCCCAAGATGAGGAACACATTTGTTTGAACAAGTAGAATCAATATGTCATGCTCAATGCAAGTGTGAGTTGCAGTCCGATGAACATTCTTATCATCTTAGAAAAGCACTCGCAATTTCGTGTTTTAATCATCAAATATTTAACAAAAATACACAAATTGGCGAAAAAAAAAAAAGAAAAAAAAATTGGTTACCTTTTTACGCTAAAATAAAAGAGTTAAATACTTTGATTGGAAATACCCCTAACTTGGGTATTTTTTTTGGTGTCATTTGCATATCTTTAATAATAGCTTCAATTTAGAACAACAGATAAATTCGATTACAATTTTTTTTTATCTATTTTTAGTAGTGATAATTAATTTAAGACGATCGGGAAAGAAAAAGTGGACATACAAGGTATGTTTGACAAAATTAGTTGTAAGTTGTAAACTGATAGCTAGTAACCAGAGGTTGTAAGCTGTTAGTTTGTAGCTGTAAGCTCTATCATTTTGGTTTAAAAAAGTGTTTTGTAAGTTAGTTGTAGTTATATATATATAAGTGTAAAATGACATGAAAAACTATATGTGAAATTAACAAAGAACACAAAACTACGAAACTCAATATATGAATCATAAAGTTTTTGTTTGTAAGCTAATATCTATTCTCTATCTTTTTAAGGCTCATTATGTATAGATGGGTACGTTTTCACTAGTATCTTTTACGCTTATGAGACACATACTCTCAATTCAATTGCTATTGGAATTGGAACTTTTTCACTTCATTCGTCCATTCATTTGTTTCATAATTTTCATAAAAAGTAGATCATTCAAAAGCTAGACAACATGAACAATTTTTTCAAATGAGTGAGCTTGCAAAATGAAAACAAATTTTTGAATGAAACAAAGGCGTAACTTATACAACACCAATAGTTTATATTGCTTTTATATATATTTTTAATTCATTTAAAGAAATCTATTGTATAAGAAGACAAAAATAGAACAGGTGAACATATATGGATGCATCCAAAATACATGCATAAATATGGTCGAGTAATTATGTAAATGTCGATATAAAAAACTCCAAACAAGACTTCAATTTAACAGGTCCATAATATGATCCGAATTAATAATAGTTGCCCGACTCAACCCCCGACCAACTAACCTAAATGATTGCGTTCATTATCTGAAATCTTCAATGTTGGCTTGTAAAAAGACTTTCGAAAGTCTTTTCCACAAATATATTTACATTATACAAACTACCTAAGATGATTTCATGTCGACCTATGTACAAACTGGCATCTTTAATGTTGACTTGCAAAAGAGAAGTTTACAAAGTCTTCTTTGATTCTATTGTTCTTACATTGGATTATAAGGCTTTTAATGCCAATAACTTGTGTTAACCAAAGTGGTTGTTCACTCATGTTAAAGGTTAAAACTTAAAAGTTTGTAAGATGTGAACTTGTAATCTGGAGGTGATCTGGAGCACATGAGAAGAAGCATACATGTAATCTGGAGGTGAACCGTAAACCTTTGACACATAAGTTTGCAGCAACGTTATAAAATAGCAATAGAGCATACATGTATTAATGTATATATTACATAAGTATATACCACTCAAAGTTCAAGCAATAAAACATGTAGAAATAAGAAAGAAAACATAAAATTGCAACTGCAATATGGTCAAATAATCACATTTTGGATGTAACAAATTGAATGTAGCGTTCGCACTTGATTCATATCAAATAATCACATATTTACACAGTTAAAAGTGTATGAGATAGTTCACACTTGAGTCATGGGTAATCAAATTGCACGTAACAAAAAATTTCACGCTTTTACGTGTGAGCACATACTTAAGAGTGAAGATTATGGTGTATGTATCTCTCACGGATTTCAAACATTTGTTTCCATACGCATATATGCTAGTCTTTATGCACTCTTATGTCTTACCAATTGGCCTATTGTTCCTTAACCACATATAATATTAGTATAGAGGGAAAGGTGTCGGAACGACCAGCTGGATAACAAATCAAAATGTGTTTTGATTGAAAAATCTCAATGAAATTTCACACCATATCATTATGCTGAAGTAGTACATATGATGTCGATCGAACTAGTGTAAACTGATACGAGTTACCCCAACCCCCAACTACTTAATTAAAATAATTATATGCTTAAAAAAAAAGAAGAAGAAGAAGAAAAAACCTCTCATCGACATGCATCTTCAATGTTGACTTGTAAGGGGACTTTCAAAAGTCTTTTTTTATTAGTCTTTTTACATTTGAATGCCAATAACTTTGTGGTAACCACTTTAAGAGGTTGTTCACTTAAAATTTTTGTCATTTAGTTTGTGATTCTGCATTTGTTTTTCTATCTTCTAAGATAACATCTACTTTAAAAAGATGAACCTTGTGTTTAAAAGTTGGGTTGGTAATCTGGAGCCCATGAGAAGAATCAGGTCAGCTAATGTGCTGTTCCCAATATGAGCCCAAATATAAGCTGGCTGAGGCATGTTGTTGTTTCCCTCTCAGTCTCAGATTAGCTAAGTTTTATTCCGTGCATTCCAATTTGTGCATACACAGTTAAAAACTATTGGTCGTTGAATACCTATGCAGCGAATAACACATAAGTCATAAGGTGTGTTTTAGAAAGATTGTGTAGTGATGACACAAACAAAACCAAAATGTATGTTGATGTGTTGTCCCAATATTGCGTGTGTGTGAGTCGAAGTAATTTGCAAAACAATAAACTACATAACTTTATTTCATCTAAACTTGTATCGTTACATATTCACAAGTATATATAGGCCACGAACAGGTGTGACCCCAAAGTATGTATCCATTCGAATAGGTTCAAGCCCAAACGACATGTCCCTTCGAATTTACAGATTTCCTAACTATAATAACTAACTTAACCGCTTGGCGGTTATTATCTTTCTAATGAACACATTTAGTCCTTCAAGTTTCAGAAAGCAATATCGAGATTATAAAACTTGGTTTCACATTCTCCTCCTTAATCTTGATTGTTGCTTTGTCCAAGGTCTTGAACTCCGAGCATTTGTCTCATAGTTGTAAACTTGAGTCTTGGTAAAGCTTTCGTTAATATGTCTGCTCTTTGTAGTTCTCCGCTAACGTGTTCCACATTGATATGACCATTCTCTACACATTCCCAAATGAAATGATAGCGAATGTCTATATGCTTACTCCTTCCATGAAATACTGGGTTCTTCACGAGTGCTATAGCTGATACGTTGTCAACTCTAAGCGTTATCCTTCTTTCTTCCAATCCAGTTAATTCACTAAGTAAACGTTTTAACCATAAGGCTTGACATGCTGCTGCAGTAGCCACCATAAATTCTGATTCACATGATGAGAGCGCCACTGTTGGTTGCTTTTGAGTACACCAAGTGATGGGTGACTCCCCAAAGTAAAATACGACTCCAGTAGTTCCTTATCAGTATTGATTCCATAACTACTGTCACTGTAACCTGTTATCTTGCAGCCGCCTTCCTTCTTGTATATTATTCCATGTTCCTTTGTTCCTTTGATATATCGGATTACTTGTTTCACTGCCTTCAGGTGATGGTCCTTTGGCTCTTGCATAAATATGCTGAGTAGTCCGACTGAGTAACTAAGATCCGGTCTTGTATGTAGTAAATATCTGAGACTTCCAATTAAACTACGGTAATAAGTTGCGTCAACTGGGTTTCCATCTTCCGCCTTGACCAACTTAGTGCCGGGATCCAATGGTATCTTGGTATCATTGCTGTCCATCATATTTGTCTCTTTTAGGATCTTGTTAATGTATCCAGTTTGCTTGATTGTAATCTCTCCTCCTGTCTGTATAACTTCTATCCCAAGGTAATATGCTAGCAATCCTAAGTCGCTCATTTCAAATTTATCTTCCATCTCGGAATTGAACAAGTCTATTTCCTTCTTTGGAGTTCCCGTGATTATTAAATCATCTACATATACTCCAACTATCAGTGTAGAAGTCTTGCTTCTCTTTGTGTAAACTGCTTGTTCGAGATTACATTTCTTAAAGTCTAGTGACTTCAAGGTTTGGTCAAGCTTCACATTCCAAGCTCTTGGTGCTTGTCTTAAGCCGTACAACGCTTTAGTTAGCTTGTAGACTTTTCCAAGGTTTCCTTGTTGTATGAAACCTTCAGGTTGTGTAACGTAGACTTCTTCCTTTAATTCTCCATGTAAAAATGCTGATTTTACATCTAAGTGGTGTACTTGCCATCCATGATATGCTGCTAGTGCTAATATTAAACGAACTGTTTCTATTCTAGCAACTGGTGCAAACACCTCATCAAAGTCTATTCCTTGTTCTTGTACATAGCCTTTTGCTACTAATCTTGCTTTATACTTAATGATCTTCCCTTGTGCATCTCTCTTGGTTTTGTAAACCCATTTGAGTCCTATCGCCTTCTGATTTGTAGGCAATGTTGTTAAGGTCCATGTGTTGTTTTTGTTGATTGAATCCAATTCAATCTCCATGGCCTCAATCCATTTCTCATCCTTTGATGCTTCATTGTAGTTACGAGGTTCTTCTTTGTGAAGAATAAGCTAGGTGCTTCTACTTGTTGTGCAGTTTCATAAATTTCTACTAAATCTTTTAAACCTCGTACTGGACTGTGATCATATCTCTGACGTGAGCTCCCTAATGAGCTAATAGTAGCTTCTATTTCATCTTTTGAGTTAGGGTCGTAATTATATGTCGGTGGTGTGATTGGTGAATCTGGATCTTGTACTTGAGTTGGTATAGGATCCGGTATTGGATACGGGTTATCATTGTTATCTAAGTTGACTTGTGTAGGAGTTTCGTTGTCAACTTCATCTACCACAAAACTAGCCCAAAATGTGTCTTGTGTACTTGTATCCTCTTCACTTTTATCCCAATCCTATGGTTTCGTTTCCATAAACTTTACGTCCCTACTAACATGTTTCTTTTTTTCTACTGGATCATATAGCCTACATGCTTTTGATCCTTCCTCTACTCCTAAATAAACCATCGGTATGCTTCTGTCATCCAATTTCTTCAAGTGAGGAATTGTTATCTTAGCATAAGCTGTGCATCCGAATATTCTTAGGTTTTCCAGATTTGGTTTTCTGTTGTAGAGTGCTTCATACGGTGTTTTATCTTCTAGTGCTCGTGTAGCTACCCTATTCAGTATATAAATGGCGTGCTTGACTGCTTCCGCCCAAAAAGTTAAGGGTAACTTCATCGCTTTCATCATACTCCTAGTAGTTGATAACACCGTCCTATTCTTTCTTTCAACTACTCCATTCTATTGCGGTGAGTATGGTACTGTTAACTGTCTTGCTATTCCATTCTCCTTACAGTACTTGGTGAATTCATTTGATGTAAATTCACCTCCTCTATCTGTTCTTAGCATCCTTATCTTCAACCTTAACTCCATTTCAATCTTCTGTCTAAATTCCTTAAATGTGTTGAATGCTTGATCTTTCGATGTTAGAAAGTAAGCCCACATGAAACGTGTACAGTCATCTACTAATAAGAAGATGAGCTTCTTTTCAGAATGTGTGGCTGGACTTATGGGACCACAAAGATCTCCATAAACTAAGTCCAATGAGTTCTTGGATCTGAATTTAGCTTGATTCGGAAATGGTGTTCTGCTGTGTTTTCCTAATAAACATGCATCACATATTTGTCCTGCATGATTTATTCTTGGTATTCCTTCCACTAGACCCTTTCTTGTCATCTTGTTGATGTCGTCAAAGTTTAGATGACCTAATCTAGTGTGCCATAACCATGCTTGGTTATCCACATTTGCTAAGAGACATATAGGTGCTTCTATCTGTAGTCTAATACTGTAAAGTCGATTCTTAGATCTTTCTACCTTCATCAATAACTTCTTACTCTTATCATACAAAGTCAGCTTGTTTCCATTCATGATGATTTTACAACCTATCTCAGTAAGTTGTCCTAGACTAAGTATGTTGCTCTTGAGGTTTGGAATGTAGTAAACTTCTGAAACTATCTTTTGTAAATTGTTTCTACATCCTAGTAATATAGAACCTCTACCTTTTATCTCTACGTACGATCCATCTCCAAAACGAACGCGTCCAGTGATGCTTTCGTCAATATCTTTAAAATAACTCTTAGTTCCGGTCATATGGTTGCTTGCACCATTATCTAAGTACCATATGCTAGCATCTGTTGTAGCATACTTTTCGGGTTGTATTTGTCCTTCATTCAATAGGACTTCTTCATGTGTAGTCATTAATAGTGATGGTTCATCGTCTTCTAAGATAAGGGTTGATTGTTCCTGAGTTGTTGGTGGACTTCTACAGTCTCTCTTAAAATGTCCATGTTTCCCGCAATTGAAACATTTTCCTTTCTTCTTATTCCACTCACCTTTATTTCTATTGGACTTATCATTGTGAGTTGAATTTTCTACATTCGAGTTATCTTTATTCCCTTTATTTTGCCAGTTTCCTCTTGAGTAGTTTGATCTACCCCTATATTTGTTAAATCTTTTCTTATTTCTAGAGTGTTCGCCTTGTGCGAATAATAAGTTATCTTGGCTTTCTACTTGTCCTCCCTTTCGGAGTTTTATCCTTTCCTCGAATGCCTTAAGTTTTCCAGTGATCTCATCTAAGGTAATATCGTTTAGATCACTTGTTTGTTCTATGGATGCTACTATCTGAATGAATCTATCTGGTGTGGAATCTAATAGTTTTCGTACTAAAAGTGATTCATCCATGGTTTTTCCTAATTCTTTTGCCTTCGTGGCATAACCATTTAGTTTGTTCGTAAATGCATCCACCGTTTCATCCTCCTTCATTTGAAGGGCATTAAAACTAATCATTAGTGATTGTAGTCATGCCTGTTGCACTCTATTTTCTCCAACGTGTCTTTTCCTTAAGGATTCCCATAATTCCTTTGCAGTTTTACAACTTGCTACATGTAATATCACATCTTCAGTCAATGCCTGATATAGGAGGGCAATAGTTGCCTTATCCTTCTTATCATCTAATTGTGCGTTATCCTTAGGTTCTATGGTCTCCCATAAACCATGTGCCTCTAATATAACCTTAATTTGTATTGCCCAAACATTGTACGTAGTTTGTGGTTTTAAGTTTAGGGCATTGGTATTGAGCAATGGGTGTTACGGGTTTCACTATATTGTTGTTATTGGTATTCGTATCGTCACCGGGCATCTTGTATGTGTTTACAATCTTCACTTTCTAATTTGTATGGGAATTCTAACCAATATGGTATATCTTACTACTACGGGAACAGAAATAGTTATCCGGGAATCCTAGTAATACGGGATCAATAAATAGTTCTCGGGATTTCCTAATAGTATGAAGTAAATATCTATACTATCTAAAATATGAAATGAAATCCGAGTAATGAAATTTTTGTGACCTCGTTTGTGTTCCCACTTGTGTCGATATTTGAGTATACCAACTACGTCCTTTTTCTTTCCTCGTTTTCTGTCCAAAACAATTCGGTCGTGTATATGCTGTCGAAGTTATATACCAACCAAAACAATGTTTTCTTCTTCTACCACACCTCACGTTGTTCCTTTCTTTGTCGACTTGGTTTCCAAAAAAAACGTGCCCTAGACTCTCTTCTTTCTTCTTCTTTGTCTCGGCTGCTATCTCCAAAACACCCAAAGTTGTTTTGGCCACAATCAAATCAATATTTGTTGTTGTTTCGTTCCAAGTCTTTGCCAAAAATACCCCACGGTATTTTTATACCAAAGCAATTCGATTTGCTTTTCTTCCTTAATACCCACGGTACCAAGTCCCACGACTAAACAATGGTTTTGCTTGTCGTTCTTTTGCTGTTGCTTGTCTCCTTGTTCAACGTTGTATCACAATACCCTTCCTTTCTATATCCACACCGTTTCCTACAACAACCCTACAATACCCGTCGGTATTCAACAATAACGAGTGATCAGCCCGTCCGTGTTCTCTTTGTTTTTGTTCTTGTATTGCTAAACGTTCCCGCAAAGCAATCCTAGATTGCTTGCTGCTTCTTTCTTCTCGGTATACCCTGATAAACACAAGCAACGCCTCCTTTTTCCTTTTGTGTATCTCGTTAATATACACAAGTTCTTATTTTGACGTCTTGTTCTCTTCTTGTTGCGTTGTAAAACCAACAATCCTTTTCCTATCTCCCTTTGTTGTCGTGTGCAAGACACCAACAAGGTTCTCAAAACAAATTTGTTTCCTTCTCTTTTGTTTTTGTTGCCGCGTACTGTGATCACAACAAAAACGAGTCCACCACTTCGTTTGGTGTCCTCCCGTTTGCAAATTCAACACTAGATAAGTTATGTATAACTTTCTTGTGTCCCAAAGTTATCTAGGCAGCGTATTCCTTGTTTATACGTCGCGTGTTCGTGTTTCTGAACCAAGGGTTCAGCGTAGTTTCTGTTTTGTCTCGTTAACAAAGTTCTGGGTTTGATGGTTGTAACGAGGGGTAACAAGGCTCTTGATGCCAAATGTTGTCCCAATATTGCGCGTGTGTGAGTCAAAGTAATTTGCAAAACAATAAACTAGATAACTTTATTTCGTCTAAACTTGTATCGTTACATATTCACAAGTATATATAGGCCACGAACAGGTGTGACCCCAAAGTATGTATCCATTCGAACAGGTTCAAGCCCAAACGACATGTCCCTTCGAATTTACAGATTTCCTAACTATAATAACTAACTTAACCGCTTGGCGGTTATTATCTTTCTAATGAACACATTTAGTCCTTCAAGTTTCAGAAAGCAATATCGAGATTATAAAACTTGGTTTCACATGATGATTCAAATGCTCATCAGAGTCAAAGCCTTACTTAGATTGGCGCCAATATGACACTTGCTTTTGTGTTGTTACAACTTATTAGCCTATGTGACTAAAGGTCGATCAATGGAACAAGTATTTATTGCATGTGCTAGGTCCTTGGGGAAGGGTCAGTCGGCACCCAAAAGGGGGGGGCACAAGGTTGGGAAACTATGACCCCGTGTACCCATTTCAGGTAAAATGTTTTTAGTTGTGCATATACATTACCTATCTATCATGATCTCTCAACAATATCCCCATGGAACACTACTATTGGGGGTCTAAGCCTTTTTTCTCAATGAATACAAAATGCTGAATAATAACTTAATGAACATCGGCTACATGTACATTTTACACTTAATATGTAACATGTGATATGTAGGTTGTGCATCTTGTTCCGATAAGACTAAAAAACATAATAAACGATCAAATCTGTTGTGACAGATCGCAATACATACCTTAAGCGCAGGGTAATAACCCACTCTCTCTACAACTCTTTACTCTTGTCATAAGTCAATAACTGTGATTTTGCTAATAATTTACTTACTCAGGTAAAAAACGCACAGAGGAAAAAGGGACATGAATCTGAGAAAAAAAGTAACGCGTAGACAGATTTACCTGGGGATAAAGAGAGTCAACAATCAAGTGAGCACCATGACGATACACCGAATGGAGAGGTATTATCATTGACTAATCTGTTAGATACGCTACTACATTTAGTATTGGGAGGAATCCTCTAGTTAGTCAAGTTTCAGTACTTAAGAAAACGCAGGAATATATTACGCTTCAAAGATTATCTGATTTCTTACAATGAGGTGATTTAGATGGTTCAAAGCATCGAGGAGGATGTCCCTCCTCAAGTCACCTTGTACTGACGTGTGATCGTTCTTTTTCCTTTGTTAAATTCTAACTATCATGGTAGAAAGCGAATAGATATTAAGAAACGCTTTATATTTTTACCTGTTTTTGTAGATCAGTAGATCAATCCAATATGGTTATGTTTTTTTATGTGTTTTCATACCATTTGATTACTAAACTCACCGAACACTTGGGAGCCTATTTTGTATAAAGCAGCACGAGTTAAATGCGGGGGAGCATCAATCAAAGGAGAAAAATGGAAATAGGGGTCAAAACCATAGGCGTTCTAGGAAACAGAAGTATCAAGGACCTAGTGTCAAAATAGGTAATTATAACAAGTATGTGTTCGGTCAATCACGCCACTTTTTTTTTTTTTTTTTTTCCTTCTAATATTTAAGCTCATGAATATTGAATGTGTGTAATAATAATTTTGTTTAGATATCAATCTAATTCTTCTTATAAAGTATCCAAGGAGGTTCTATGCTCTAAATGCACACCTTGGCGGCCTACCCGTTTGACCCATTCCCTTTTTAGGAATGTTTTAAGTTTGACCCACTAAAGGTATAACTTAACCCAAGTTAGCCCGTTATAGCGAAATAGAAACTAACCAGTTTTTGTGTAACGAATTCAGGCCATGGAACTACAGTCCATGCTCATGGGGTTGAAATTTCAAAGCCACCTCCTGGACCAAGAATGCTGGACGGTACAAGAGGATTCACAATGGGACGCGGACGATCTCTCAGCTGAACTATCAAAGCCCGACCTATTCAGATTTTATCTTTTGTGCATCAAGTATAAGCTCAAGTGAATTGATATATGGGATTGATAGGTGTCATAAAATATGTTATTATCTGCAAAGTCAAATGTATTTTCAAATTGTGGGTTAAACTACTTTTGTGATGCTACCTGTGTAACATGGCCACTTAAGTTTATGATGGTTTCTTGGTAGGCGGTGTTGTGGGTTGGAATGCGATCTCTAAAATTCTATATGGCTGTAATATTTATCGGCATCTTGTTATGTATGTGGTTAAATATGTGGATTCCGTAACAAGTGAATATGGGTTTAGGTTTGAAACATGCTTTTTATACGGGATACAGTGGCTGCAAATTTTCATTTTTGTTAACCAACACTTTTTGGGTTGAAATTTGTTCGGGTGATATTTTGGCTGCAAATTTCATCCAAAACTGCATATATGTTTAGAAAATGCTGAGTGGGCTATCTACCTAAAAAAAAATCACCACGCGTCTCTATTATTTTCATGCGTTGCAGCGACAGACTCCCTGCAATTAATACTTTTTGTGAGTAATGTTTTTTGGTTATATATTTTTCGTGACAGTAACATTACAGATGACAAATAAATTATGTTACAATAACTTTAAGCAATACCAAACTATTTAATGTAAAGATATAGTAGAGCACCTATGCGAACCTACGGCAAGATTAGGTGGTAGTTGCTAACATTACGAAGGTAAAAGGTTAAAGTGGTTGACAAGGTCTTCTAGTCATAAATTAGTAGAAGACGGTGTGACAAGTTTCATTATAATAAAATAAAAAGTTAGACTTATAAATATGATAATTTATTTCAAAAGTATTTGCATCATATCGAATTTAATAAAAAGTATTTATATAAGAAAAATTCGGCAATACACGCCATTTTCTTTTTTTGAATCTTGCTTATATTATTAACAATCTTTTATTCTTGTATGCGTAAATACCAACCAAACAAAATAGAATCGGAAGTCTTTCATTTAGAATCACCCGCGGGTGAGAACACCGTGACAAAACCGCCGTTTGATCAAGTGGTTATGATTTGATAACATGTGATCCGATGGCTATTATAGATATTAAGTTACTACTTGACATCATAGAACAAATAAATACTAACAAACGTTAAAATCATGTACATGTTACATGTATATAGTTTTTTGCTTGGGCTCTCTCTCTCTCTCTCTCTCTCTCTCTCAAAATTATTGTCCATAGACAAAAAAACACACAATTTATGTAAAATGGGATTACAACATGCTTCAACTAATTAAAAATCATCCCGGCCTATTAAACTGTCTTTTGATATACAAGAAGGGTTTATTATTTTAGAATATTTCAAAATATAATTAGGTACTACAGAATTATTTTGGGACCAAGTACATACAATGTTTTTGTTTAGTGTGCCTTATTGGGCCATAACCCACCAAATAAAGAAAAGATCAGTGACTATATAATACTCTCTCCGTCCCAAAATTTAAGTACAGTATGACTTTTTGAATACAAGTTTGACTTTAAATATTTTTGCTTGTGTTACATAATACTTTATGCAAAATATATAAATGGATTGAGTTTTAAATATATTTTCATATGATATAATTTTCTTCACAATATTATATAATAAAAATAAAAATATTTATGGTCAAAGTTGGATTTAAAAAGTCAACGTGGACTTAAATTTTGGGGTGGAGGTAGTACTCCGTATCAGGTTTTCATTTGTTTATACCCTGCATGTATTCTTTTTCATCTTCCCAAACAGTTACCTTTTAACCACTATCATTCTACCCTCAGGTAAGTAACTGTTTTTGGTTCCGATAAAGAAAAACGGAAGACACATAAAAAAAAAGTAAATGGTTGAGTTTTTTTCCCAACAACCCGTCATTTTTGAATGTTCAATGCGGTTGACAGCAGTTACAATAGCATTTCAATGGTGTCTATAAAGATCCTGACACGCAAGACACAGAAACTGATTTGAGAGATTAGGAAGAACAATCATTTTTTGAAGCTTTTCTATCATAAGGTTCCCATCCATTGTGATGGGCGCAAACTTGTAACGGATATCTGATTTTTCTTTGATCTTTTAATTACTTAATCGTTAATGTATTTAATATGGGTTGATATAGCTTAGAACATCTTTGTGTTAAATTAGTTTGTATAATGAATTCTTTTATATGCATGTCTGATGATTCAAATGCTCATCAGAGTAAAAGACTGACTTAAATTGGTGCCAATATGACACTCGCTTTTGTGTGGTTATAACTTATTAGCCTATGTGACTAAAGGTCAATGGAACAAGTATTTATAACTTAGGGAAAAACCGGTCGGCGCCCAAAAGGGGAAACTATGACCCCATGTACCCATTTCGGGTCAAATCTTTTTAGTTGTGCATATATGTTACCTATCTATCCTGTTCTTGCAACAATATCTCCATGGAAAACTTCTATTTTATTTATTTTTTAGAATGGCTGTGTTAGTAAAAATATAGTTAGTGTAGTTAGTGAGAGCTCACTTCTATTGGTCTAAGCCTTTTTTCTCAATGAATACAAAATGCTGAATAATTTTTTTTTTGGTAAAGGGGAGTAATCCTGCACCCTGGTAAATATATTAGCCAAAAACCTTTAAGTACAATGGATATGGGTGAAGTCCCACATCTCAGCCCGTTACATAGGCTAAAAGCTTACATAACAAGATACTTCCTAATTTCTAAAACTAGAAATCAAACCACAGCGCAAATGATAACATAAGAACAACAAGATAAATTACTTCCTAGGGCCTTGAAGCTTGGTACCATACATGGCATTAAAAGCATCCAAATTACCGGGAAGATCATACACCTGGTTCGCATAATCATCGTAGTCATCATACTCTTGTTCAAACTCTTGCCCCCCACCAAAAAGATTAGCAGACTCATCAAATGGGTTGGCAACCTCGTCTTCAGAATCAGACACCACAATGTCTCCC